>OU426979.1:72882811-73177811 GCA_911387785.2 Aelia acuminata | reverse complement strand
TCTCATCGTCATTTTTATAAGGCGTATTAGATTTGAAGGAACGATTCCAAGGAAGGATTCTACATCCACAGCCTCCTAAAATTCAAGTCCTTCGCTCTCTTACGGGAAACAAGATCACGCTTTTCCGACCTTTACACTCCCTCCCACAGGACGAAAAAATTCGACAGAACCTTTCTCGCACGTTCCACTGCTTTCTGGAACTCCCTCCCAACTACTATTCGCAATGTTCCCTCTCAGTTCTCATTTAAATTTCACGTATTTCATGATCTCCTTACTTCCCAATCAGATGCTGTTGAAGCTTATTGTTTAATATCCTGATCAGAAGTATATAAAAAATACATAATAACTCTAGTCTTCAAGTTTCCACCTATCTTAAAGCTTTCACGCATACTATATTTTTTATCTTAAATAGCCAGAATATATCGATCCCCCTCACCACTGTCCCACCCCTAGACGAAGATTTTTCCAGCGTGTCCCCTTAAACGAAAATTTTTCCAGCCTCACCCTAGACGAAATCCTGCGGACGCCCTTGTTTAAGTCATTTGAATTATCGCACAAGAAAGAACATACGAATGATTATGCTCAATACGGAGCATGCCTTATTATTTAGGAGTACATGTAAAAGTATTCCTATACTAGCGAAACGAAAAGCGTTTGAATATTTTATCAACGAGTTACCGCTAAGAGGCATTCTAGGTTGTTTATCTGTTGATCAAATTAGTACATATATGTTACTATCCTGTAATCACAATACTTAAATAAATTTATCGGTGTTTTTTTTGTTTAAGCAACCAATTCGCGGTCGCAAGTGACGGTGCTTCTTCTTGATTGGAACTACGGGGATAGAAGCCGGGCCAGTACCTGGGATTCATAGGTTTTTTTGAGAGTTTCTAATTCATTGGTCCATAATTTAAGCCCGATAGAGCAAAACATCATTTTAAAAATGTCTTATAAAGATTACTCGGTCCCTCAGTGTTCAATCAGAAAATCAAAAAATATGTTATTCCATTTGTTTCCAAAAGCTACTTAAACAGTGAATGGTAAAGTTAATAATAGATAAGCTTGTTTCGAAACATATACGATATGCAGTCTTCATTTTAAAGAAAGTGACTATATTTATCCAAGTAAATATTAGTATTTGACGTTTTATTGATTTGATGATTGGGACCATAGTGTCATAGATTTGTTTTTCTTTTTTTAATTTTCCCCATTTTTTGTCTTACATCCGCTGTGCTTAATTGTTCCAAGTTTTGAATGCGATTCCTGATAATATTTGCAAATAAATAAATAATATGACAAAGAAACTAAGCTGTCATGAAAATGACAGCTTTCATAACAATGATGTTAGGAATAGGTAATTAATGTTATTATTAACCGAAAAACCTAGTGTAAAGTTGCAATGATGTGTTTGCATTTACCATTACTAACGACTTTATACCTACAATTAAAAGAAAATTGCTTATTGTTATTAATAAATTTAATTTCCACTTTTATTTGATGTGGCAGGCCTTTAAGATCGCTTGTTTGAAGGCACAAGGCTTGTAATATAACTACTTTTTCGCATCTAGATACTATTCCACATTTAATTATGAGGTTTGCATCAACGATAGCTTGCCCTTCAATTAATGGTCTTTAGAAATTACCAATTATGTCTATCACATCAACTATATTTATCGCCGTTCCTTCAGACATTTTGCAAAACTACTAGCGCACCCTATGGTCGATTGCGAGTGCGAATCAGTCTTATAATATCTACTCCTTTTTTTAATATATTCTTATAACTTAACGTCAAAAGCGACGGGACAGAGGGGATCTCATAACGACAAACACTAACGCGCTTATAGCAACGCTCTGCAGGGCACGTGCCGAACGCCATAGTATGTGGGCGCGAATTAGGGAAAAGTTTGTTTGGGAAAAACAGACCCTGATAGATAGGGAAAACATGAGGTCGGGAATATATAAAAAGGGACCCTTAATGCTGGGAAAATAGTGTACATGCGACTGAGAACTTCAAGGAAAAAATTGGCTGTCCGTTACGAAGGCCCCTATATAATCACATCGATAAGGAAGAATAATCTCTATACCATCAATAATATAATCCACCCATTCCGTTCGTGAACCGTACATTTGGAGGAACTTCGCGTGTCCCAGCAACTGACAGATCCGGAGCCGGGCAGCAGCGCTCCGATGGAATCACCAAGAAGATAGAATTCATGAGAATTTTTATTTTTTATTTTCTCTTCGTTTGTTGTAGCAGTCAGTAGACTGGCGTAGGAAAACACCTACCAATATTTATTAGCTGTAATAATGTTTAAGATATCTTTTGTTAAAAGCACGATTATCAATTTTAGGTTTAAATTAGCGTCCTGTTAATTGAGGTTTTTCTGTTGAGTGTATTTTATTGTAATTGTATTCCCATTCAGTGTAGTTTTATGTTGATTTTTTCATTTCTCAGTGTATTTTATTTTTTATTTATTTATTGGGAGTTCCTCCATATGAAGGAACTGGAGGGAGGGAGTTAGTTGAATGAAGAAGTATAAAAATCAGTTTAGGTTACGATTATGTAATAGGATTAGTAACAATGTTTATCACCAACTATTGTATCTATACATAGGTACCTGTAGTTTATCTTAATAAAGTTTAGTTCTATTTGTACTACTACTAATGAAGTTGTGACGTTCATTCCCCCTATACCCACCTTTTTTTTCAGTGCTAGTGTTAGTATAATTATAACTAATATATATATATATATATATATATATATATATATATATATATATATATATATATATAAATAGTGGTGGCAAAAAGTATTTGCACACCAATTGAATGGATCCGCCGAAAAACGTTCTAAGCGACAAAGTTGCCGAAGTGGCACTTTTGGGTGAATGTATTAAAATGTATAATAGCACGTCATAGTATGATCTAGTACTCCATTATGTCATTTTACATGTATACATAACAAATCACATGAGAAAGTAAATTCACCTACAGAACAAACAATAACTTTAGACTATGATTTTTTTTCACTGATTATTCAACATTGCATATTTGTCGCTTAGAACGTTTTTCGGCGGATCCATTCAATTGTTTTCATTGTATAATAATTTAAGGCAATAAAAAAATCATACAATTTACAAAGATAAAAAGTACATTTAATGCTACATTAATGCATATATAATTAAAATAAAAAACTTCTTCCATAGTAAAATGAAAAATAAAACATAATATAAAATCTGGAAAATGTATGTGCACACTTAGATTTCTGAAGTACAGAGGTTTGTTTATTTGTTGTTGTTTACTTGATGGAATATAATCATGTTCTTCCCTGTCTGTATTCTAAAGTATTTCAAAAGTGTAAAATATATTTTAATAATAGTGTAATATCTATTAATGATTCCAAAAGAAAGTGAACTGTGTGCCGCCACTCGCCAGAAAATTATTTTATTGCTCAACCAACAAAAATCGTTTTCTACATTAATGTGCATGATTACGAGATATAAAGAACGAGTTACAACTGCAAAAAAAACGGCATAAGGTCGTCCGAGGAAATTAAGTGAAAGAATGGAGAGAAAAATTGAAATCGAAACGCTGAAAAATCCAGCTGTAATTGCAGTTGCCAAAGCTAATATGGTCGAATCAACTTCTGGGGAGTGTTTAAGCATAAAAGTGTAAGGAATGTTTTAAATTCTAATGGGCTTTATGGTAGGGTCCCGAGAAAAAAACCTTACAGTTGAGACGAATCGCAAAAAACTAACCCACCAGTTTTTGGCAAAAGGTGTTATTCTCTGATGAGAGCGAGTTTAATTTGTTTGGATCTGATGGCCAGAAGACTCTGGTGATGAAAAAAAGAAAAATTGAAGAAGTGAAATGTGTCCATTATTGTGAAGCATAGAGGTGTATATGTAATGGTTTGGGGATACGTAGCCTATAATTGGGTTGGAAATCTTGTACCAATTAAGGGAATTTCAAATGCTGAAGGTTCTATGAGGATTTTGCGCCATAACCTCATAGCAATTGCTGCTAAATTGGTTATGGCTAAAAAATACTATGTGGTGAAGAAAAAAAGAAGAATTGAAGAAGTGAAATGTGTCCATTATTGTGAGGCATGGAGGTGTAAATGTAATGGTTTGTGGATACGTAGCCTATAATTAGGTTGGAAATCTCATACCTTCAAATGCTGAAGGTTCTGTGAGGAATTTGCGCCATAACCTCATAGCAATTGCTGCTAAATTGGAAATCCAGGATCAATTCATTTTTCAACAGGACAACGATCCTAAACCAAAAGCCAATAAAACAAAAGAATGGCAATTTTTTAACGTTTGTAAACAACTACACAACCCTCCGCAGTAACCAGACTTAAACATAATTGAAAATTTATGGCACACATTGGACCTAAATGTTAGAAAACACAGTGTGTTTGGAAGACACCATCTCAAAAATCTTTTAATCCAGGAATGGGAAAGAATCAATCCAGATTTAATTAAAAATCTGGTTCATTCAATTCCAAGACGTCTAAAGGCAGTCATCCATGCACATAGACTTTAAACAAAATATTAAAATTTACATAAATTATAAAATTAAAGCGTGAACGTGTGATATGCAAATACTTTTTTCCCGCTTTGATTTTTCATTTTAATGTGGAAGAGGTTTTTTATTTTAATTATATATGTATTAAATTAGCATTAAATATACTTTTTATTTTTGTAAATTGTATACTTAAAATATATATATATATATATGTATATATATTTTAAGCATATAATTTATTTGCAAAGAGTAAGAAATTTTTAAATTCATATGTTGGCATTATTGGTTTTTGTGATGCTTGCTTGCTGTATATGCTTGCTCGGGAAGCCTCACACTGAGTGTTAGTTTATTGGATTTTGTTTGATATTATTGAATCTGAGTCAGTTTAATTACTGATTATTATAGAATGTCATCAACTACAATGAAAACTATTACCACACCGCCTGGTGGTCACGGATGGCCTAGAAGAGGCACTGGAACTACAAATTCTAATGAACAGAACAATGCAAATCAGATAGCCAAACTATCTCCCAGTACCTCTCTCACCATAAATCGTTGTATCAAACTGTAAGTTATTATTAATCTATGAAATTTCATTAATTGTAAGGATTTGAAATTATTAAAATGCATAACAATAAATAAATAGCTTTGTATAAGGTTATTAACTTGAAATTTCAGTTATCCGCTTACAAACTACTCTTTTCTTACAAAAGATGCCTTATTTGAAAAAGATCCTTCAGTACCAGCAAGATTTCAGAGAATGCGGGAAGAATTTGAAAAAATTGGTATGAGAAGAAGTGTCGATGGTGTACTTTTAGTTCACAAGCATGGAATTCCTCACATTCTATTGCTGCAATTAGGTAATACTTTTTTTAAACTTCCTGGTGGTGAATTAAAGTCTGGAGAGGATGAAGTTGAAGGCCTTAAAAGACTCTTGACTGAGGTAATTAATATAAGTTATGCTTTGTATAGTTAAAATTTGTTTGATGGTTTTCCGTGTTTCTTGGCCCTTTTCGCAGTTACAATACATTATGTATCAGCCCTTCAGTGATGTGTTATTTTATTTAAGATTTTAAGAAGGCTTCATGGTTTATTGTATGTAGTTTAGGTCAGTTACCAATTTGATTAATTGGTATCATTTAACAGGCAATAGTTGTTCAGTCTCAAACCAATTGTATGGGCTAATGGCTATTTAAATGAATTCCATTCATTTAATATTAATTTCTAGTATTAAGCTGCCCGCATACCCGAATGAACCTCATTTACAATTAATCACCCTCCGACACCTCTGGCTTAGGCTAGGCGCACATTGAGACACTCGTGACGCAGTTTTTGTGAAACGTGAATTAGACAGCTCACATTGGGACGCAGAGCAGGGCAGCACAGTTTCCTATCTACCGCGCGTATAACAAAAACTGCTCTGCTCTGCGCCGCCTGTGTCTCAGTGTGCGCTCAGCCTTATGCAACAATTGAGGCAGGCTGCTCATAAACATGGTTCGTTGCGGTGTGCGGCACCTAAGGTGTAATGGTAAAACTTTCCTTTTGTTACTTCTGGGCTAGTTCTATTTCAGGAGGTTATGTAACCTAGTAATATAAATGAACTCTCATCACATCCTTTATAGTTAAAAAGGACCTTGATCAACTTCGTTAGATCCCATCTTTTGACTTCCGCATCTCTTCGGAGATAATTGGCCAAGCCCAGAAGGAACATAAGAGAACTAGCACTGCTATCGTACAAAGTGTTACCATTGTATTTATATATTTTTATCATGATAAATATTGTATAATGATTATCATGTTTCTTTTTTCCTTTATAGATTTTAGGGCGTGAAGATGGGGGTAAGCAGGAGTGGATAATTGAAGACACTATCGGTAATTGGTGGAGACCTAATTTTGAACCTCCACAGTACCCATATATCCCTGCTCATATTACAAAGCCTAAAGAGCACAAAAAATTATTTCTTGTTCAAATGTCTGTGAAAGGTAAGTCATTTCTATTCTAATATACAGTCCTTTTTCTTTTTTTTTTTTCTTTTTTTTTTTCTCTTTTAAATATAACTGTTTTTGTTAAGACAATGGAATCTCATATCAATTATGTGTCAAATATTATTTGATAATTAATTTGTTATAAAAACGATTATATCCAATCTTAGTTGCTACATACATAGTTGGAAATATATTTATATATCTGTGTTTATTTCACAGTTTTTGATTCGGCCTTCAGGATGCTCTGCCAGCCTGCTCAAAATATCACCACTCTCTTTGACTTGTTATTCTCTATATTGATAAAGCAGTTTGTTTGCATTCTAGATTATGGTTGAGGTTAAGCTATTAATTAAAATTATTGGTGCATACAAACTACTTTTTCTTGTAGCATTTTGAAGATTGTATTCTTAAAAATTGGATGTTGAAGAATGTATCAAACTTTTTTAAAATAAGTACAGTCTGTAAAGATTCCAGATCTTTTGAGCTTGATTAGGTTCATACAAACATTTAAACTGCTAATTAAAGTTTTCACTGATTTGGTGCGCTTTTAAAGTGATTTCACTTATTGATTCAACTACCACTGTCCATTTCAATAGTGATAATTATTTTCAGTACTAAATGTAAATTCTTTTCACTAAACTTTTTGTTTTGGTTTTTACTTTTTAGCTTCTACTAATATTGTATTCCCATAATGTTGTTAAAAGAAGGAAAATATTTTAATTTTAGAAGATTAGTGATCAAAAGATACTGCCTCCTTTTGCTACATTGTTGTTATGCCTTCTGCTGAGAGAATATTCTTTACAGTTAACAGTTTTTTTTATTTGAAATTGTCATGTATCCAGTCCAACTTTTTATGTAGGTTTTATATATATTATTATCCTTTCTTATTTAAAAAAAGTATATATATATATATATATATATATATTGGTTTTTTTATTTGTGTTTTTTTTTTAATAAGAAAGGACACTGTTCATGACACTGAACAAATTAGACACATAAAAAGTACCAATATTGCAAACATCTATTTTTAAGGACAGGGCTTGTAGAATTATCTTATGTTAAAACGTGATATGTTTTAAAGATACCTAAGTTACTTACATCTTTATATTACTATTTAATGCTAATGGGGACAGATTAGAAGAAAAATTTTAGACCCTTAAGGAGGCTGTTTGTTTATTTGAGTGTAGTGGAGAGAAAACAAGATATAAATAAATATCCATTTTAATGTTCCATACATTGTTGCTCTCCAGTTTTGTAACTCCAAACTCCTTTGGTTTCAGCGTATCTTGCATTTCATGCTAGATGGCATTTGTGTCTAGTGGTTGGTTATATTTCATTTGAAAAACATAATTCTTCTTGAAAGTTAAATTGTTTGTTAAGGACTGGTTTTCATTATTTTAGAAAGTCGTGTGAATTTGATGGTTTACTTAATGATTGATTAAAGGAACAGATAATCCATAGCATATTTTTGGTAAATGTGACCATCTTTTTTTATATTGCTTTGTTACTGACAAATAAGATGAATTTCTTTATGGTAGCCTTTGTCACTTTTCCCACTTTGCTCTCTGTAACTTGAATATTGCAATTAAATATCATATGTTTCAAATATTATTTGTTTTATCTGGTTTAATATCGGATTTGTTGTGCGTTCTGAACTTAAAGATTTTAAGTTTTAGACATTTAAATGATTTTAATAATCTGCTGTATCCTGCTGCATGTGCTATTCGTTTATGTTTACAGCTTATATCTTATTTCACATTTTATTTGAAAACGATTTGTTGTATAGTTTAATAGCTTATTTCATATTTTTATTTCACGATATTTCTAGTGAGTATTTAAATGTTAATGATTATTAGTGTAGATTAAAATTCTTCCTCTTATTTTTTTTTTTTTTATATTTGTAAATTCTTATCTGAATTTTAATGGACAGTGGGATGTTGTTTTATTTAATTTTAATTTTTTTTCTCTCTGATCAATTAATGCTTAAGTTAAGCTAAGCAGTAATTTCAATTTTCTATTTCTATCTATGCTCGTATAATTATTATTCTATTTTCTCCAGGCCTGTAATTTATTTTTATTTTTTTAAATGAAATGAATATCCTGTCTTAAGTATGTTAAATTAATTTATATGAATAGGAAAAAAAAAACAACAAAAAAAAACTGATTAATGATAAGAATTAACAGACTACTTACTGGTCAGTTTAATATTCTTGTTTTAGGCTTATTATTTTAAATGTTAATTTTCCCATTTTATTAGTGAATTTAATAAATTATTGTACTTGCTAAATTTCAATCATAAACATTTAAATTATTCTCATTGATTATTTCTTATTAATAGAGGGAATCAGATGATTATTTGACCTTTAACTTAACTAATATATCAGATTAATTCTAATTAATTTCCATTTGTTTTCTAATTTCTAATGGATTTAAGTAACCACCCTTTGGAAAATTAATTCGTTAAATCAAACATAGTGAAAAGATAATATTGACTTTTTAAATGGATAAGGTTGATACAATAGAGTGGGAATTTATCAAACATTGAACTCAGAGCATTAAAACCAGTCAACTTTGATTCAGGTGTTCTTGAAATAAGAATAAATTTGAGTGTCTTGCGGTCCTACTATAATATTTACTTGTGTTAATGTTAATGCAGTTAACACATTTCGTTGAAATGATGAAAAGATTTCCTTATTTTTTATTATTATTATTAATCCTCTCATTTAGCATAGATGTAGGATGTTTATTGCATAGAGGTGGGTCATGATTGTTAAATAATATTGATACAAAGTGTTTGATATAATTTCATTTGTTTTAAATTTCTTTAACCTTTTATTTATTTGTTATTCTAATCATCGACTTGGAATTGAAGCACTATTTTGTTACTTTTGGGGAAAAGTGGTAATTATTAATGCAACTTATGTTTTTTTTATTCTTCATTTAGTAATTATGTTATTGTAGTATTCTGTATAGCTAATTATATATTAGCTTCTGAAAATTATTTATTATTCCAATACCAGATTAATACATAAATTCATTTTTATAAATTTTTAAATACTAATAATATGCTTGACAAATATTGTTTATTTTCTTTAGTGTCTTCCATTTATGGTATATTTTATTGGAACTAGTTATAACAATTTACTTCAAGATTGCTTTAGTAGCCATCAGATATAGTTTTGTTATTTCCTTTGGCCATTATATTGTTCAGTTATACAGAGCTGTTCAATTTTTTATTATTGTTATTTGATTTATAAATCAATTTTACTATTTCTGAACATTTGATTCTTTTGATTAACACATCTTTAGAACTTTTATTATTTTATGTATACATTTTTGGCATCATGTATATTAATTCTGAAACTGTGGGTTGATTGCCTTTTTTAGATTTAAACTGTTTTTAGCATTTTTTATGATAGCATTTTTTATGATTGTTATTTTTTTAATGCTGTTGAGAATGGGCGTTATGTTTTTCTCATTTTTGTTACAAATGATAAAAATTCTTATCCGATTAGTAATAATTAATTAAATCCATATTACTGATTTTTTTTTTTCTCTTTTCACATGTTCTAACAATGCTGTGTTATAACTTCATCATTCTCATGTTTGCGATTATTTGAATATACATTTTTTGTGACTCAAAATGCTTTTGAATTGTTGTTGAAATGGAACAGTCTTCATTTCAAATTGAGATAATAATAATATTTTAACATGATGAAATGTTCAATAGTTTATGGTGTACTCATTTATATTCTTGACATATAGTTCTTTTATCATGGTTTTGTAAATTTCAGAGAGAATTACTTTTTTTTCCACAGGAAACTTTCATAGTCCCTATTACTTTGTTTGAAATAATATTTTTTTCTTTCATTTTTTTTTTAGTTGAAAATCTTAAAGAATTTTTTTATGCCTATTACCTCTTATAATATCTCAAAAACAAAAAAGAAAATTAAGAAGAATATTAATATAGTTCCATGTTTGCTTACATAGCACTCTTTTTTGTTTCAAGCTAGTTCTATTAAATTGTTTAATGGATTTTGTGGATAGTAACTTGCAAATTAAAATGTAGTAATCCCAAGTATTGTGATATATCCTAACTGGTAAACAATTATGCATGCCTTTGTAGCTTTGTTTAAAAGAAGCTTGTCATTCTTCCTCACATCTTTTAAATTTTTCAATTTTACATTTTTAAATAGTAAAATTCTGAGGATAATGGACAAATATAAAGAAGGATTGTTAGTATTTCAGACATTTCTTCATAATTTTTTCTATCACACTACTACTACTACTAATTCAACTAAGAAGGGTACTTGTCGGTTTCGTGCCCCCCAATCATTAAAATCGATTTATCGATTATTCGAATAAAACATATGATTGTTATTTAATGCCATAGTTGAATTTACATTATTTCTTTGAAAGATCTTTTTCGGAAAATCAATAACGAAGAAACAGCGGTATCCCTTCTGCAGAAATATGGAATAATACCGGAAGAGAAGAAATGTCCGAAAAATCATTCAATGAAAATTGTTATAGGCAGTCGTTCAAGATGGAGATGTAGGGTAAGAGATTGTAGATATGAAACGAGTCTACGGAAAAATACATGGCTTGAGGGTTCAAGATTATCTTTTGCATCTTTTATTCATTTTATTTACTGCTGGGCGGAAGAACTTACTACAGTGAATTTTTGTAAAAAACATCTTGGAATTTGCAAGGAGAGTTTTGTGGATTATAGTAATTTTATGCGGGAAGTATGTCTCTGGAAGATGGAGAAAATGAGCACATCGATAGGAGGCAAGAATATGATCATAGAAATAGACGAAAGCTTATTCGTCCGTAGGAAAAATAATGCTGGAAGAATATTGCCTCAGCAGTGGATATTGGGCGGAATATGCCGGGAGACTAACGAGTGTTTTCTTGTTCCTGTGGCAGACCGCTCCAAGGAAACATTAATACCTATAATCAAGGAACATATTAGAACAGAATCTATCATAGTTTCAGATTGTTGGAAGGCATATGCTGATCTGTATAAAGAGGGTTATGTACACTATACAGTCAATCATAAATATAATTTCGTTGACCCGGAAACCCTCGCTAATACCCAAAGAATAGAAAGACTCTGGGGCTCTGTCAAATGGGGAAATAAGAAGAGGAGGGGAACACGGAGAAACACTCTAGGATCCTACTTAGCCGAGTTTATGTGGAGAAGAAAAATTGATAAAAATAAAACAACTTTTGACAATATAATGACGGACATTAGTGATTTTTATAAATGTATTAAAAACGAATAATATATTTAGTTAGTTACTTTTATTTGTTGATGTATTTGATTTGTTAAATATATATTATCCATTATAGGTTACTATATTTTACTATGTTTTATCAGGTTACTAGATATTTTTTTCAACTAGCTAAAAATCGATTAATCGATTTTAATGATTGGGGGGCACGAAACCGACATGTACCCTAAGAAGTGTTACTATTTGTACTTACCTGTCTCATTTGAAAAATTGGCATCATAACTCTTTATGAAGTTCGCTTATATCAAGCAAGTGCTACTTCTTAACATAACTATGATTAGATATTCAACTGGTTATGTTAGTTAATAGTTTTAAGGTTTATAAATAGATCTATATATATATTTTTTTTTTTTTTTAATCAGTATTTATTATGTTTTGATTTGTTATTTTGTGTGTACGTGTTCAATTGGACATCATTTGTTTTGCTTGTCATTAACAATTTTATTTTAAATTTAGTTTATTCTATGAAGTTCTATGAATTTTGGGATACCTGACCTCATCATCTAATTTTTAAATCTTAACTCAAAGTGTTGTATACTCAAATGAATAACAAAAAAAAAAAAAATTGATTTTGCTTAAATTTAGTAGTCGTTCATTGGAATAATTTTCTATTTATGTAAGCTGCCTTAAATTTGACAGCTCAAGTTAAATTTGTTTCATATTTACTATGTTGTTTAAAATAATTATAAAAATAAATAATTTTTCTGCCTGATTTATTAAATTATATTATATTTTTATATGATACCAGATTTAAATGTTTGGAGTAAAAATTTTTCTCCCCTTTTTTTTCTCCTATTTTTTTCTCCCCTTGCAGATTGTAAATAGTGATCCCCCCTCCCCAAAAAAAATAAATAATGATGAGTGTAAGTTGTATTAGGATGTACAATTATTTTTATTTTTTCATTGTAACCAATACTTGGCAATATACTTATATTTTTTATTAGGAATGTTTGGAATGATGTATTAAATTATGAGATTGCCTTTTATATTATATTATATTTGTTATAATTATGTCTTAAATTTCTTATGTTCATCCTGAGAGGATTACTATTAGATTGGTTATTTTTCTAGCTTTACTTGCTGTTCCTAAAAACTACAAGATAGTGGCAGCCCCCCTTTTTGAACTTTATGACAGTACACAGAGTTACGGTGCTATCATCTCTTCACTTCCCCAAGCTCTTTGTAGGTGAGTGTCTAAAGAGTACAAACAAACTTTTTTTATTCATTCATTTTGGCCTAGGATTAGGTCCTCTTCATCATCTAGGACTTTTAGAAAATTTAAGTATAGGTATGTTCTATTTGTTATCATTAGGGCCCGGATTTATATGTAATAAAAAAAGTAAAATATGTACATATATATGTAGTTATTTTTTTAACAATATGTAAGTAAAAGTGAAGAATATGTAAAATCAAAATCATTAAAAAATGCTTTAGTAATTATTTGAAATAGTTTAAGAAGTATATTTATTTAAAACTTAAATCAATATGAATAGGGACAGGATTTTCATGTAATTACAAATGCCAAATATGTACTTATAAAAATTTATTGATTTCAATAAAAATATGCAAATGAGTAAAATAAACAGTAAATACCCTTCTGAAAGGGTCCACACTCTCATATTTTTTCTTCAATACAATAAACTTTTTATTTTATAAATTAAAAATGTAAAAACTTGTTATCCATCGTAAGGGTAACAATTTGAAACTAAATGCATTTTCAAAAGTAAAACTACGTTGATTGGGCCTCAGTATTGATTTAAATCTGCTAAATGACCGCTCGACGTCAACGGATGTAACTGGAGCGTTTCGGAAAGCGGCTATGTCAGAAGGATTCCAGTCAATTGAAAGTTTTGCTGTCACCTCCTTTCCACTTATCATGTCCGCAATCAGCAGAAAATCGTTCCAGCATGGATTTTTTTTAAGGGCATCTTGCGATTTCGTCTGGATTATTTTTCCTATTTCCCCTGAGACCTCTTCCATTTTGCGAATTGCTTCATTGACGACTTGTATATTTTTCAATAGAGGCACGTTATGTGATTCAAGTTGCGTGATAGTGGAAGCGATGAAAGCGCAATTGCAGGAAATAAATGCCAGGTTATTTTTCAAATTCGGATTTTCCAACAATTTCTGAGCTTGCGAAATGGCCGAAGCTGAATCGCCATCCAACTTTGATATGACGTTCTTTATTTTTTCAAAATTCGTAACGTAGTACATAGCAGCCTCCAACCAAGTTCCCCATCTGGTGACTACAGGTCGAGGAAGTAAAGGCAATTCAGGATAATTTTCTTTAAAAATTCCCACTCGGCTTGGGGCTTTAAAAAAATCTTTTTAATAGTTGAAATCAAGGAATCTACCTCAGGAAAAGTATACCGAACTGATTCAGCCACAAGATGGAATGCGTGAGCGAGACATGTGACATGAAGAATTTTTGGAAAAATACTCTAAGATGCTTTGATCATGTAGGGAGCTCCATCTGATAAAAACAAAAAGACTTTTTCATGTTGTACACCATTTGGCCTAAGAAGATTCATGGAGTCATTGAAAAACCTTGCAATTGTTGCATGATTGCATTTTTCCAACTCCTGGCAATTTAAAAGAAATGGTTTTGAAGGAGAATCTGAGCAGAGACTTTCAACAATAATATTGGGAATGTATCGGCCTTCTACATCAGTTGTCTCGTCAACTGAAACCCAAATTGGCCCCTCCTTGATATTTTCTCGTATTTTTGCAAGAGTTTCTTGATATATATCTTGCAGGTAGTTTTTTCTCAAGGTGGATTCATCAGGCATTTTTTTTTCAATGTACTTTTCCAAAAAGTGTTTAAGACAGGGATTGTTTATTTTACCTAATGGAATGTCTGTCTGCACAAATGCTCGACACAAATCTGTATAAAAAGTTGACTTACTATTTTCGCTTGAGGTAGATGGTGTGATGAAACTTTGCTTTAATTTCGACCTTTTCTCTTTCTTCCATTTGTGAGATCCTGTGGCAATGTGCTGGGTCACTTGGAATCGTTGTGTAGTAGATACAGCCTTGTCACAACAAGTACAATACAAAATGTCTCCATCACCCCTGAATGTTTCGTTTGGAAACTCGCGAATATATTTTAAAACTCGTTCTTTGGTTTTTTTTTGCGATTTTCCCCATTCCAATAAAATAATGTATAATAAATCGGAAAACTAAATTTTCAAATCGTTTTTGGCAAGAGTAGCACGCACCTTACGGCTTAACAATAAACACTAAATAAGAAAAGGGCTTTGTTCTGAGTTTTTTTATAGAAAAAGTCAAGGGAGGTGGAATCTCGGAATTGTTTGGAAGGGTTCGGTTCTATGAATCAATAAAAGTTGCACTAGACGGGTCAATTCAATTAAAATATTTTTATTTTTTTTGCTGCACTCATCATTCAATTTTTGTTGCAAAGAAATATACAAATGAACAAATATGGAGATAAAATATGTAAAAATTCGCAAAATATGTAAAAAATATGTAAATTAAGTCAAATATGTAGATTGAAATAGGCTTAATTTGATCCCAATTGTGCTAAAACATATAGAATGAGATAGTACCAGTTGATATCGGCCTCTGGAACAAATATGTATTTACATGGGAATCCTAGCCCTAGTTATCATTTTTGTGTAAAATCCAACTTCAGAAAGACCTTAGACTTGTTTTGACATTCCAAGTAATGACTAGGAACCGGATTGATTTGTATTTACACATATTTTTCTAAGCCTCGTCGAACCTTTATCGACAGCTTTTTTTTTTTTTTTTCCGTTTCTTACAAACTGAAAGCAAATAAAGTCTTTTTTTTTTGTATATATATATAATTTTTTTTTTATATGTTTGTTGTTTATTTAGCCCTGGGGAATTTGGGGAAAGGATAATACATTATGGTCTAAGAGGGAAGTTATTTCTTATAAAATTACCAACTTTATTTTTTCGATTAAATTTCATCATATTTTTTAATAAAGCAAGTCCTTTTTTTTTTAACTGAAAGATCTTGAAAAAAAAAAACCTGCCTGTGTCAAAATACATTTGTGAGTTTCTAATGTTTTAAATCATTGATAGCTGTAAAAAAAGGTTCAAACAATTGTCAAAAGGGATAAAAAGCATATTTCAGCTACTTGAACCAGATAAAAGGAAAAGAAGAATAATCTAAACAAGAGCTTTATTTATTTTTTTTATTTTTTCGGGAATTCATAAAACTACTTCTAATACAGGCTTCTTATAAAAACCAGTATTCTATTATGTGAGTAAATTCAACAATATCATGTACAATTTTTATGTTCCAAAAATTGAAAGAAAAATAAATGGGATGTTTCAGAATTGCAATCTGCTAAAACCGTTTCATTAAGACATTTGTATTTTATTGATGCAAGGTATGTCTAAAATGAGGATGATAACGGTGATTTAGATGTAGAGGGTAATGTGTTTGAACACATAGAGAAATGAAGGTACTTAAGTGCAATTATAACTAAGAAAAAACAATAAACAATATTGAAAAGGAAGTAAGGCTAGATTATTGGTGGAAATAGGAAATGCTTGCATTTTTTTAGTTACAAAATTACTGGGTGGTGGGATATAAGCATTTGTTTTATAAAGATATATTCAATACTTGTTTATGTGCGTTTCAAATACCTATTTTATTGTTTTTGTTATTTTTTGTGTACTGACCATGCTAAGGTCCTGTGGGTGATGGATTCTACTGTACATTGATTTGTTTATTTTGTTACAAACAATACTAAAAACATCTGTATCACTTCAACCGATGAAGGGTAATGGGTACAGTAACTCTGTAACGAAGTTCAGCAGTTGTGCAAGGAAGGGATTTGACCATGATCACACTCGGCTGTTTTTTTGCACTTAATTTTTCAAATAAGAGCACTCAGCACTCAGTGGCTGGGTTCGATCTCAGGAGGGTCCCTCGGCCTTTGTCATGATCTGTGATGAAATATTAAATATATCCTGCCAAGCTAGATTCTAACTCGGGACCTTCACAGCAGTTCAGTGATCTGCCATAGAGCTGCCCTTCTCCCCTTACTTAAAATAATGGAAATTTTGGAGATAAGTATGTGTCAAATCAATTGGTTCAAAATATGTTCTTTATGCCATAAAAAGGTGGCTTAAGTCAGGTTGTGCTTATACAAATGATGTGCGTATTATGTATTTTGTCTACTAACAAAGAATAGTTCATAAGGGCCGTATTACATAATAATGTACTATATATAGAGGTCCCAGAATAAAAATTACCATCTTTCTTCATTTATTTCTTTTCATAATTACAGTAGTAAGTCCGAAACAGAAAGTACAATCTAATATTAATAATCATTCTTTTCAAGGAACAAATAATGCTAGTTGGTAGTATGAACACTTGTATTTATGAACTAATGCTTCTAGCATCATTATAAATTGTTCCCTGGTGTGTTTATCCATGTTGTTTCGTATAATCATTCTTTGCTAATTCAACCTATGAAATCTATTAAGGCTTTGAGCAAGTTATTTTTATTTTATAATATAAAAAAATGAGATGTAAATAGTTGGTTGATGTCATAAATAATTCCTAATGTGAGAGCATTATTTATCTTTCAACTTTAAATTTTTGTTATTTTAATTTTTAATTGTTTGTAGTTGTAATTTTTTTATTATGTGCTACTTTTCTATTCATGATATTCATTCAGAAAGGGCTTTTCGAAAAATAATTTCACTGACTAAAATTGTTATTAATGATATAGGGATTTTTATTTTCCCTCCTCCCTTCACTCATTTCTTCTTGTCCTTATAAACTTGTTCATAGTAGTTTAATTTTTTATTTTTAGTGTAATTTTCTGGTTATGGAGAAAAGGTCTAAAATAAATCATAATTTTGTTGATAGTACTTAAGGTAGTCTCTGAAATGCATCTGTTATCTATCTTTTATTACATTTTTAATCATGAATTTTTACACAGTTGCTTTTTATTGTTTGTTTTAGGTTTAATTTTATTTTTGTCAACGAAGAATAAATGAACTGTGATTAGGCACAGGACAGGGGAAGATTATTTTAATGATATTATCATTTTGTCTTATATATATCTATATATATTTTTTCTTTTTTTTTTTTTTAATTGTGTGTCATTAAGGTATTTCAATGATTCCATTTTTATGAAGTAAATTCTGAAAAAAAGCATACCTTTATTGATAATTGTAATAACGGTTTGATGTTAAACTGTTGGTGCCCTTTTCAGCAATATTTTATATCAAGGAAGAATTTTAACGTGACATTAGTTGTCCACTTTTTTTTTTTTTTTGTGTATTATGATTTTTTTAAAGTGTTTTTCATGCAACCATGGTTTTAAATAAAAAATGTTTATTATCCAATCCATTTTAGAAAAAACAAATTGGCACAATGGTTTATTTTGTAGTGTATTTGTTTAATCTTAGGGTTGTATTGACTTTTATTTGTATATAGTGATACATTATACTCAGTCAACTGTCAGTATCGGAAGCAAGTTAATTTCTGTATTAATTTTTTGTAATATGGAATAGCTGGTTTTAAATATTAATGTAAATAAATGTTTTCAAGGAAATTTTATAATTCAAAATATTTTAAGTGCAATTGTAAATAAATATCCTGTATGTATTGTATATATTTTCATGATATTTTTTTTTTTAAATAAGTTTTTTTAATACCTTTAACTGTTAATCATCATATGAGTGAAATTTAGTATAATTTTTTATTAGAAAGTACATAGAGCTATTTGTAATCACTATGATTTGCATGATAGTTGTGCATTGTTTCTAAATAAATTCATGAGATTTAAACGTTGATTGACAATAATGAATATTAACTAAGGTTGGTACATTATTATGTTTATCTATAAATACGTCTGTGTGTGTTTTTTAAATCTCTAATAATTTATTAAGGTTTTGATTGATTGGTACTACATAATCTTTAAAAGTTTGTAAACATTAGTTATAATAAATAACGCTGTATGTACATGATGCATTAGAAACTTCTCAGTCTACTGAAATAAAATACAAAATTATGATGAATAATTAAGTTTCATAATATTGTGTAGCCAAGATTATTGAAAACAGGCAGACTCTTAAAAGTTATATTTTTAGATCGAGGGAAAATTCTTCCTTAATTAATTAATTCCTCTTCCTAATATACCAACTAGAGCTAAGTTAAAAACATCATGAAGCTGGAAATATTTTCTGAGGCAGATACTATAACTACTTAATGTCATTCCAGCATTTTTTAATAGGTATTTAATATTAAAAAACATGAAGAGAGAAAAGAAATTACTTTTTTATTACTCTAATTAGTTACTTGATTCTGGTTTCTCCTTTATCATTTTTTTTACCAATATTTTTAGAAATATTTGTTTTTAAAGTAAAATGTTACAAAAACTTCTTGTATGTGGGCCATTCCACATCAAATCATCCAGCTGAAGTTCAAAATTTTATCTCCCCCTCCCTCAGATTTTGATAAAAAATTGTATTTATTAAGCACATACAGAAATAAAAAAAATGCCAAGTTTTACCCAATTACAACAAGTAGTTTCAGAATTATGGTCATTTGAAGTTCCGATGATGACGAGCTCAAAACCAACTTGTATGTATTAAGATTTCCCTCTGTAGAATGGGTATTAATTGAACTGAAGCTTTCAAAATTTATTCCTTAATTCTGCATTTCATACAGAATCGGATGATACCATAAATATTAGAGAGATTATTTTTCATCATGGATAAAAAAATTCTAAAACAAATATTTAGATTAGTCAAGTTGTAAAACAGTCATCGAAAAATGCCATGAGCATAAATCTCTCTCCAACCAGCCTAATAAACTATGTACCAATAGAAAGAGGATAAAATTCTCCATCTAATGATGAAATAAAATGCGTTATTGGCTTATTCTATGTTAAAAGTGGCTTTTCTTACCATAGCAATTGGTTTCATTTTCTTCATGAGTTTCTTAAGACTAAAACATAAGTTTGAATGTTTGTTAACTGTTGAATTCATTACTATGTTTAAATTAGTTAACATTGTGTGATGTGATGTGAAGGTAGATAGTCCTATAAACATTGAAATTATGGCCTGTAGCAGTGAGTATAGAATGAACTTTATTTGTACAATAGGCACATTTTATAACTCTCCTTGTAAAAATTCACCATTTACAACGAAAAGGAAACATTATAAAATTCTTGATAAATTTTTTGTTAAATGTCCATTCATGCTAATCGGACGATGCTACGGTGGGAGTCCTAAATTTTTCCTATCCAGGAATAATTAGGAAACGGATCTTTAACCTAACATCGCACTGGCTCAGGACCTCTATTTTACCTCCTATCCAAGGATTCTTAATGAGTTATCTTAAAGGTTCTGGCAAGGCGATGCATATGCAGACCAGGCAAGGCGGCTCCTGGAATGGAGTAAGCTAAAGGAAGGAGGCTTCAAGAGGCATGCTGAAGCACTGTGATGGGGTTACATGTGGTGCAGGGAAACCCCGAATATGGAGGAGAAGAAGAGGGAGTGGATGAGGCCCTGCTTCTCCACTCCTTCCAGAGGTGGCCTCAGGGCCAACTAGGTGCTTGAGGTGCATCAGACCATGAGGCAGCCACTGATGGAAATATCGCAGGAAGAGCTGACAACAGGATGGTGTAACCTGATTATCAGGGATTGCCGCAACGTGCCACATCAGATGGGGCAGTCTGTCCTTCGCCCTAGTCTCATCATACATGCCGCCAAGACAGATCAGCTGTCGTGCACAGGTAAAGAAACGCGATAGTCTGTTCCGACACCAATTCGTGGAGCACGGCCTGGGGTTAAGTGCACACAGACCCCAGAGAAAGAACGGTAGAGGAAGACGTGGCAAGGTGCTCGCTAATAGTAATTAACGAGCCTTCTGGGAGCTAGGGGCCAAAGCTGGATGTACGTTACGCTCACATCGGCTACCATTGCGAAGCGTATTGCGGACTGAACCCTATAGTCTGACACGGGCTCCAACCACAGGGTCATAGCCTTTAGTGTAGGTCAGGAGGAATGTCATACCCAGCTCATTGAGAAGATTTTCAATCAAAGAAGGACTGGAGAGCTTTCTCCAGTGAACTGGAGGGGGATGTGGGTCGATAGATAATGGGAGTTGATAGCGCCTATGGAAGGTGAGTCAGACATCCGATCTCATGGTGGACGCCAGCCACGTACTGGGTGCCTGAAACTGCCGAGCACATCATCGTGAACTACCCTGCGATGGAAAGACACCAAGGTAGGTGGTCGAGGAAAAGAGACCGACATTCCCCGACTGATAGGGAGGAGTTTTAACCCTCCTTCTAACTTCCTCCGGAGTTCGTTCACGGATGGAAGAATGTGGTGGGTCCCACGCATTTCATCCTTGGACGGCCACCACCACCAGATCTTGGCGGGACACCAGAAGAAGACCGTGGACCAGGAGGGCTGGACTAGGAAGCAGCAACGGTGGAGCGGAGACCAGGAGGAAGGAAGGACCAACCAGGCGGATGCTGACTAGGAGTGCTAGACGCGACCGGGCAGATGATAAGACGGTGCCGGATGCAGAGTTCCAGGAGGGCTGGACAAACATCAATGGATGTTTGTTGTTGAGTAGCGGTTTGAACCTCTATTGTTCCCAAATTAAATGCACCCAAACCATTTAAAATAAGACTATTATGAATTAAGAGTCTATTTATTGATAGTGGTGGGAATGCGTATGACCTGACGTATCAATCCACCGATGCCGATACCCCGTATGCGAGCAATGGCTAGGAAGGGGGGGGGGAAGCCATGCAAGAGAAATCCGAGTCCATTGATGAATATTTCGATCGACAACGCAAGCTTAGCAGGAACTGTGACTACCAGGCCTTGGAGGCCCAAATGATACGTGAATGATAGGTTGGTACTCAATAGAGATGAAAAAAAAAAAAACCTGTACCACTACAACCCATAAAGGGTCTGGGGTGCAGTACTATGTAAGGAAGAGTACTGTTTCTTGGTCAGCGGTCGTGCAAGGAGGTGATTTGACCGTGATCACGCTCAACCGCCAGGTTCTTTCCCCTTAATTTTTCAATTAAGGGTACCCACTTTATAGAGGCTGGGTTTGCCCCAGGAGGGTCTCTCGGCCCACGAGACGAACTGTGGCGAATAATAAAGATATCATAAGCCATGTCAGATTCGAACTCGGGACCTTAAGTACAGCAGTCCACTGCCTTACCAGTGGGCTACCCCGCTCCCACTCAATAGAGATGAAGCTGAAAAAATACAGCTAATTGCCGATTTAAAATTAACACTAGATAAATGTTTGTCGAGCGAACGAATTGACTGATAAGCAGATGACATTTATCATGGTGGTTAACAAAGTTGAAGTTAACAAAATTGTTTCGAACGGAATCAATTCAAACAAGTCCCTTGCAAATATTGTGGGAAAGTGCATGCGTGTGATAGACTCTAATGCCCGGCATTTAACTAAATATGCAATTTTTGCAAGACTTAAATATGTTTGTAGGGAAAAGAATCCCCCACAAAAAGCAGGCTACACCCAGAAGAGAAGTCAGCAACCATCAACCCATCCTAGGCGAACCAACGTAAGATATTGTGGCAAGTCGATTCAAATTTGAAATAGTCGTACTAGTTCCCCCGCACTCGGCTAGAGGGAAGCACCAGGCACATGGAGGGTGAATCTGAAAGGGAGGGAAAAGCCTCGTGGCAATTGTTTTGCGGATTTGGAGAAGGACGCTATAGGCACGTGGATGAATTACACACATCGTGAGAGCTTTGCAAGAAATGCAGACTGAGGTTAGTGGAGTATTTTTGCGCATAATATTTACTAGTGTATAATTAATGTTAAATTGAATATTCATACCTACTGGAGGTACAGTTACGGGTTGTGTTTGTTTATGTATGTATTATTGGGTTAATTGGCTTTCATATATATATTAGTATTAATGAAGAATTTTACAATAAGCATCCGTTTGTTATAGATATAGCAGATAGTTTTGATTTATTTGCCACATTTTTTTGTTTTATATTTAATAATGTATGTTTGGCCGTAGGTAATTTGTTTTTATTTTGTTCACTTTAAATAAACGACTCTTCCTATCGAAGCTGTATCTTGTTAAACCTCCAGTCTTTTGATGTTAGATATTGTAGATAATTATATTATAAAAACTTGAGTTATCAGTTTATATTTGATGTTTGCTTATAACCAATTGGAAAAAACCTTTCCAAATTTATATATATTTTTTAATTTCCTTTTTATTTCTAAATTATTTTGTAATTTTTATATGTTGTACATATGTTCCGAATAGCGTCTAATTAATGTTTTTATCTGTTTTGTTTGTATAACTATCAGAATATAGTAGTGATTAATTTTTTCCCCTTGTTTTGAATGTAAGATGTGTGTGTTCTTTTCCCTTTAAATTTTCCCATCAAGTACTTCCCATGTTCTCACGAAGTCTGGGGAGGAGGCGCAGGTAACAATTTGTTGTCAGGTGTGTGGGGTTGCAAGAATACCCGGTAGAACGAACCCAGGAGTGAAAATATTTATAGAGATATAGATTATATAGTGATATATATATATATATATATATATATATATATAAAATTAAGATATATATAAAATTAAGATATATATAAATAAAATTAAGATGGGGGAAAGGCAAAAACAGTTAGTTGGTAGAGCAGCTAGAAAACGCTAACAAACAGCTTGCAGTTGAAAACGAATTACTTAAAGAAGAAATGGAAACGATGGCCCAACGGAATAGTACGATGGTGAAGTCAGGTGGAAATGCAGGAAATAAGGCAAAAAGGGACTTAGGGCTACAGACTATGATTAAACCATGGACTGTGGCCCCAGGAAGCCCTTCTATCACCCAATTTTTCAGGAAATTAGAGAAGATAGGAGCTGTAGGGAATTGGAATGAAAAGGACAAAATAATTATTACAGAACAGAAGCTTGGAGGCATGGCTGAGAAATTCCTTGAATCAAAACCTGAATTGGTGAGCGCAGGAGCGTCTTATGAGACAATGAAAAGAGAAGTTGTGAAAAGATTCGGTGATCCGAGAGAAAAAGAAAAACTAGAAGGAGAACTGAGTGAGGCCAGGCGAAGGAGTGGCTGAGCCAGCCAAGATGTTTGCGGACAGAGTAAGATCCAATTGCAAGTTTGAAGAAGAAGAAGATATTAACCAAACATATTAAAGGTAGAGTTCTAGCGGCTTTTAGGAGAGGACTCAGGCCAGAGATAGCTAGGTTAGGGCAAGCCTTGGCACCGACCACGTTGGAAGAAGCGATCAGCAAGGCTGAACCGTTTGAATGGAACGAAGGATTGAGCAGGGATAGCAGAGGTCGGCGAGAATTATTCAGGGGACTAAACGCGTTGACCCACGTAGACGCTTACCCATTACCATTAATTCAGGAGACTCTTGAGCTCTTGGGAAGAATCAGAATTTTCTCATCTCTGGATTTAAGTAATGGGTATCGCCAAATTCCCGTAGCTGAGGAGGATCAGAATAATACAGCTTTCACAACATTAGATGGGCATTATGAATATAAAAAGATGCCGTATGGTCTCGCAGGGGCCCCCGCGACCTTCCAACGGACGATGGACCAGATCCTGCCATGCGTAAAGGGAATCGAGTGCTACGTCTACCTCGACGATATTATAATATTCAGTGAAAGCCTGGAGCAACATCGAGACCGGTTACAAAATATCTTTGAAAGGTTGAAGGACGCCAACCTCAAATTAAATGGAACGAAGTGCAAGTTCGCTGTGAGTCAGATGAAATATTTAGGTCATCTGGTCACCGCTGAAGGAGTAAGACCAGACGAAGAGAAAATCAAGGCAGTAAAAGAATTCCCGGCTCCCCGTACAGCGAATGAAGTAAGAGGATTCTTGGGCTTGGTGGGATACTACCGAAGGTTTGTACCCCGTTTTGCGGAGAGAGCGAAGCCACTTACGATGTTGACCTGGAAAGATAGCAAATTTTAGTGGGGCCAGAAACAGGAGGCAGCTTCAGGAATTGAAAGATGCCCTTTGTACAGAACTTGTGCTGATATACCCTGATTTTCGAGACCCGTTTATTCTTGCGACGGACGCTTCTGGAGTATCTGTGGGAGCCTTACTCTCACAAGTTAGGAATGGACATGAAAAACCCGTGGCGTATGCCAGCCGAAAAATTCACCTCGCGGAGCAAAACTACTCTGCACCGAACGAGAACTGCTGGCAGTGATATGGGCCACGAAGCACTTTCGATGTTATTTACTCGGCCGAAAGTTCACCCTGATTACCGAACATTCCGCTTTGCGTTGGATGTTGTCACTGAGGGACCCTTCTTTCAGACTAACTCGTTGGGCGCTCCGGTTAGAAGAATTTGAATACGATGTTATACACAAACCTGGACGACGACATACCAATGCAGAGGCACTGAGTCGTGCCGTAGCTAAGGTAACAAAGGGAGAAATTAATGATTCGTAAAAACTACGTAAAGAACAGATGAACGACGAGGAATGAGAGAAATGGGCTGAAAAGAATGCCCGTGTGTGCATATGGGACGACAAGGGGCTGTTATATTGGCGTGAAGGGGAGGACCAAAAGCTATTGAAATTCGTAGTCCCGCAAGGGAGACGCAAGAAAATTATGTTGGAGTGCCATAGTAGCGTATGAGCTGGTTACCCAAGTATTGATAGAACGCTAGCGGTGATAAAACAAAAGTATTATTGGCCATCGATGAAGTGGGATATAGAAGCTTTCGTGAAAGTTGTCATTCATGCGCAACAAGGAAAACGCCGCCTGGATTAACAGCACCCCTTAAAAAACCGTACTTCCCATCGCAGCCGTTCAAAATGGTATCACTTGATATCGTTGGGCCTTTCCTAAGGAGCGCTCGAGGAAACAAATAACTACTCACCTTTATCGACCACTTCTTCCGATTCACGGAAGCCGTTGCAATAACGGAACAGACGGCAAGAGCGACAGCCAAAGCCTTTGTGAAAATTATAATCACTCGACATAGAGTTCCCAATCGCTTGCTCACTGACCAGGGCCGTAGCTTTGTGTCAGATCTGGTTAAAGAAGTTTGCAAAATATTAACAATAACCAAGCTACAGACGACCCCATATCATCCACAGAGTAATGGGATGTTAGAAAGGTTCCATAGAACTCTTGGCGATTCCCTAGCTCACTTTGCCAGAAAAGACGACCGAGACTGGGATAAGTGGATCCCTTATTCGCTCCTGGCATACAGGGTGATACCCCATTCAGCCACTGGATTCTCACCTAACTACCTGCTGTTTGGAAGAGAGTTGAGGACGCCAGCGCATGTAGAGAGCCCAAAGGGAGGGGAGGGGGCCAGAGGAACAGTGGATGCTGCTCAACAGCTAAGAGACCGGATAGAAGTAGCCCAAGAGGAAGCTTGAAAGAGAATAGATCGGGAGTGGGCTCGGCGAACAGAAAGAATCAATAAGACTAGGAAGGAAAGGAACTTCGAAGTAGGTGGTTGGGTCTATATCTGTGTACCGGCTGTAAAACCTGGCCATTTCCCTAAGTTCCACTGTGCTTGGACAGGGCCGCACGTTGTAGTCAAGAAATGGGGGAAGGTGACATATGGAATAAAAAACGAGGTGGGTAGCACTCAGGCAGTACAAATTAACCGCCTGAAGCCGGCCTACGGAAGGACGACGTTAGACTCAACAGGTGAGCTAAAGAATGAGAAGCAGTGGTCTTCAAGTGAATCGTTTTCATCAGACCAAGGGCAGGAACATGTAAATCCGGAGTCAGAGGAAGAAGAAGAATCAGAGAAACTAGACCTCGTGCCAATAGGAAGCTCTGATGAGGAAGACGAAGAGGACAAGAACGATCAAGAAAGGAGGTAGCAACCGATAACTTGGATCACTAACTCTACTCGAGAAAATGTCCCGCCGCATTGGGAAGTAATATCAAGAATTTTGCAATAAGCATCCGTTTGTTATAGATATAGCAGATAGTTTTGATTTATTTGCCACATTTGTTTTGTTTTATGTTTAATAAAGTACGTTTGGCCGTAGGTAATTTGTTTTTCTTTTGTTCACTTTAAATAAACGACTCTTCCTATCGAGGCTGTACCTTGTTAAACCTCCAGTCTTTTTATGTCAGATATTGTAGATAATTATATTATAAAAACTAGTGCTATCAGTTTATATTTGATGTTTGCTTATAACCAGTTGGAAAAAACCTTTCCAAATTTATATATATTTTTTTATTTACTTATTTCCTTTTTATTTCAAAATTATTTTGTAATTTTTATACGTTGTACATATGTTCCGAATAGCCTCTAATTAATGTTTTTTAGAGGTTCCTTATGTAACTCATACTGACTCCAATGATCAACAAATATATTTTATTTGATACAACCTTTTTTGACTGAAATATTTTTTATATTCTATTTTGCGTCTTTTTTGTTAATTAAAATGTCACATGCGATAATAAAAATTAATTTAAATAAATATTAATTTCGCAAAATGTTGCTATATCAGTTCCCCCCAATGACTTCGTCGCAGAAACGCAGAGGAAGCCTTAGAACACGACTACGACAATGTTAGTCGCTCGGCAGGTGTTGGATGCTCTTCTGCGTCGGAGTCATTGAAAACCTGCGCTGAAGGGGTGTCAGATGATGTAGGTTGTGACGGTTCAATGCTGGAACCTGAGTCCTGATCATCCTGCAACAGGTACGCCGGTTTCAACCTGTCTATGGTCACCGTGCGTGGGCCAGAAGGCAACTGTATCGAGTCTTAGTCTTCTCACTCCTGTTGAGAACTTGGTGTGGGCCGGTGTATGGGGGCGTTAAAGGCTTGTGTACGGTGTCGTCTCTCAGGAAGACATGGGAGCAGGTCTGAAGGTCTGAGTGGACAAAGGTCTTCCCTGTTTACTTCCGATGAGGTGCAGGGCGCAACTGGTCCATATGCTCTCTAAGATGCTGGACGAAAGATTCTGTGCTTTGGCGCTGCCTGGACTTTTCCAGCAGTTCACCAGGTAGTCGCAGGTGTTGGCCGAAGGTCATCTCCGCAGCGCTACAGACATTGTCATCGCGTACAGCTGCTCGCAGTCCGAGAAGCACCATGGGTAACTGGGAAACCCAAGCATCGTCGCGGAGTTGCGCTTTGAGGGCCGTCTTGAGCGTCCTATGCCATCTCTCCACACATCCGTTGGCCTGTGGGTAGTATGCAGTGGTCCTGCAGCGCTTAAACCCAAGGGTCTTGGAGTGCTGGTGGAATAAATCGGACTCAAATTGGCGTCCCTGATCAGTGGTGATCCTAGCAGGTACTCCGTAACGCTCGATCCATGATGAGCAAAGTGCCTTTGCACAAGTAGTCGCAGATATGTCCTCTATTGGCTGGGCTTCAGGACACCTAGTATATCTGTCCAACATTGTCAAACAGTATTTCATTCCACCTGAAGAAGGTAGAGGTCCTATAATGTCCAAATGGATGTGTTCGAAACGGCCTGCTGGAAGAAACGTTCCAGGTGGAGTCCTCTTGGGCTACTTCTATCCGGTCTCTTAGCTGTTGAGCAGCATCCACTGTTCCTCTGGCCCCCTCCCCTCCCTTTGGGCTCTGTTGCGCATGAATGACAACTTTCACGAAAGCTTCTATATCCCACTTCATCGATGGCCAATAATACTTTTGTTTTATCACCGCTAGCGTTCTATCAATACTTGGGTAACCAGCTCATACGCTACTATGGCACTCCAACATAATTTTCTTGCGTCTCCCTTGCGGGACTACGAATTTCAATAGCTTTTGGTCCTCCCCTTCACGCCAATATAACAGCCCCTTGTCGTCCCATATGCACACACGGGCATTCTTTTCAGCCCATTTCTCTCATTCCTCGTCGTTCATCTGTTCTTTACGTAGTTTTTACGAATCATTAATTTCTCCCTTTGTTACCTTAGCTACGGCACGACTCAGTGCCTCTGCATTGGTATGTCGTCGTCCAGGTTTGTGTATAACATCGTATTCAAATTCTTCTAACCGGAGCGCCCAACGAGTTAGTCTGAAAGAAGGGTCCCTCAGTGACAACATCCAACGCAAAGCGGAATGTTCGGTAATCAGGGTGAACTTTCGGCCGAGTAAATAACATCGAAAGTGCTTCGTGGCCCATATCACTGCCAGCAGTTCTCGTTCGGTGCAGAGTAGTTTTGCTCCGCGAGGTGAATTTTTCGGCTGGCATACGCCACGGGTTTTTCATGTCCATTCCTAACTTGTGAGAGTAAGGCTCCCACAGATACTCCAGAAGCGTCCGTCGCAAGAATAAACGGGTCTCGAAAATCAGGGTATATCAGCACAAGTTCTGTACAAAGGGCATCTTTCAATTCCTGAAGCTGCCTCCTGTTTCTGGCCCCACTAAAATTTGCTATCTTTCCAGGTCAACATCGTAAGTGGCTTCGCTCTCTCCGCAAAACGGGGTACAAACCTTCGGTAGTATCCCACCAAGCCCAAGAATCCTCTTACTTCATTCGCTGTACGGGGAGCCGGGAATTCTTTTACTACCTTGATTTTCTCTTCGTCTGGTCTTACTCCTTCAGCGGTGACCAGATGACCTAAATATTTCATCTGACTCACAGCGAACTTGCACTTCGTTCCATTTAATTTGAGGTTGGCGTCCTTCAACCTTTCAAAGATATTTTGTAACCGGTCTCGATGTTGCTCCAGGCTTTCACTGAATATTATAATATCGTCGAGGTAGACGTAGCACTCGATTCCCTTTACGCATGGCAGGATCTGGTCCATCGTCCGTTGGAAGGTCGCGGGGGCCCCTGCGAGACCATACGGCATCTTTTTATATTCATAATGCCCATCTAATGTTGTGAAAGCTGTATTATTCTGATCCTCCTCAGCTACGGGAATTTGGCGATACCCATTACTTAAATCCAGAGATGAGAAAATTCTGATTCTTCCCAAGAGCTCAAGAGTCTCCTGAATTAATGGTAATGGGTAAGCGTCTACGTGGGTCAACGCGTTTAGTCCCCTGAATAATTCTCGCCGACCTCTGCTATCCCTGCTCAATCCTTCGTTCCATTCAAACGGTTCAGCCTTGCTGATCGCTTCTTCCAACGTGGTCGGTGCCAAGGCTTGCCCTAACCTAGCTATCTCTGGCCTGAGTCCTCTCCTAAAAGCCGCTAGAACTCTACCTTTAATATGTTTGGTTAATATCTTCTTCTTCTTCAAACTTGCAATTGGATCTTACTCTGTCCGCAAACATCTTGGCTGGCTCAGCCACTCCTTCGCCTGGCCTCACTCAGTTCTCCTTCTAGTTTTTCTTTTTCTCTCGGATCACCGAATCTTTTCACAACTTCTCTTTTCATTGTCTCATAAGACGCTCCTGCGCTCACCAATTCAGGTTTTGATTCAAGGAATTTCTCAGCCATGCCTCCAAGCTTCTGTTCTGTAATAATTATTTTGTCCTTTTCATTCCAATTCCCTACAGCTCCTATCTTCTCTAATTTCCTGAAAAATTGGGTGATAGAAGGGCTTCCTGGGGCCACAGTCCATGGTTTAATCATAGTCTGTAGCCCTAAGTCCCTTTTTGCCTTATTTCCTGCATTTCCACCTGACTTCACCATCGTACTATTCCGTTGGGCCATCGTTTCCATTTCTTCTTTAAGTAATTCGTTTTCAACTGCAAGCTGTTTGTTAGCGTTTTCTAGCTGCTCTACCAACTAACTGTTTTTGCCTTTCCCCCATCTTAATTTTATTTATATATATCTTAATTTTATATATATCTTAATTTTATATATATATATATATATATATATATATATCACTATATAATCTATATCTCTATAAATATTTTCACTCCTGGGTTCGTTCTACCGGGTATTCTTGCAACCCCACACACCTGACAACAAATTGTTACCTGCGCCTCCTCCCCAGACTTCGTGAGAACATGGGAAGTACTTGATGGGAAAATTTAAAGGGAAAAGAACACACACATCTTACATTCAAAACAAGGGGAAAAAATTAATCACTACTATATTCTGATAGTTATACAAACAAAACAGATAAAAACATTAATTAGACGCTATTCGGAACATATGTACAACATATAAAAATTACAAAATAATTTAGAAATAAAAAGGAAATTAAAAAATATATATAAATTTGGAAAGGTTTTTTCCAATTGGTTATAAGCAAACATCAAATATAAACTGATAACTCAAGTTTTTATAATATAATTATCTCAATAATATAATAACTCAAACCTTAAACACCACTCCGGAATTATTAGCTAAACTAAAACACAAACTCCCTGATAGTAGAATGGTAGAATATTTAAATGCAGAAATTTATGCAGTCACCGGAAACGTTTAGTTTTTTTAGGACGACCCAAATAGGAGAGTTATAGGGTAAATTTGATGCTTGTATCTTTTTATTTTATTATTATTTTTGATAATGTCTATTTCATCCACTTCCAATGACTCGGGACTAATGGTCATGAGCTCGGTATCGACGACTAAACACAACTTTATTGTTTTTAACATTATAAAGTCCTTTTATGGTATATATATTTTTTTTTTTTCCCTCTCTTTGACAATTTCATGCTTCGCATGGGTTTTTAATTTTAAATTCTACAAAATTAATTCTTTGGTGAAGTGATATTTTCTTTTCTTCTAAATCGTACTATAAATCTGTTTTGGTTACATATTAGTTTATTTTCTTTAAAATCTATTTCCATCTTTTATTTTTTAATAGTTTCATTTCCCAGCAAAATATCATATCGATCCTGGTTATACCCGGGTGCCCAATGTCGCAATGTAGTTGGTGAAGTTTCTCGACGTCCTTCATCGACAGTGAACAAGAGATTCTTGAGAATGCATCTGCTGCAACGTTTTCACAACCTGCTTGATAAACGATGTCATAGGAATATGGTGCAAGTTCCAACCTCCATCTCAGCATTTTATTATTTTTGATTTTCCCATTTGGTTCTGATTAAATATGTAAGATACTGATCTTTGATCCGTAATGAGTTTAAAATGACGACCGATGAGGAAATGCCCCCACTTTTGTAGAGCTTCAACAATAGCATAAGAGAAAAAAAGCAACTGGTCTTCCTGATTGAGAAAGCATGGCAGCTATGGCTTGTTCTGAGGCGTCCGTTTCGACAGTAAATGGTAGACCTTTGTCCACGGCAAAAATACTGGAATTGGCGATTTCCTTCTTAATGAGGTTAAAATCATCGAGAGCTTGAGGGCTCAATGGGAACTTAGTGGTATTAATCAATGAGTTAACTTTATCTGAAAAATTTGGTATCCATTTAGCATAGTACGAAAACATCCCAATAGCACGTTTCAGACTAGGTGTGTCTGCGGGGACCGGAAAATCCGAAAGTGTTCTTAAACGTTCAGGATCTGGGCGCATGGACATATTTTCTACGACGTACCCAAGGACTGGTAATTTCCCAAGTGAGAATTTACTCTTGTGATTATTCGGAGTTAGGTTATATTTTTTCGTAACCTCCAAAAATCGATTTAGATTTCGATCATGTTCTTCTTTATTTTTCTCGCATATTGTTACATCATCGAGATATGCGAAGGTATCCTTTAGGTTTTCAGTTTCAATTATTTGATCGATGGTTCTTTGGAAGCAGGCAACAGCATTTGTTACACCGAAATGTATACGCGTGAATTGATAGAGCCTACCATTTGCTTCAAACGCTGTGAACGGCTTATCCTGTTGGCTTATTGGTACCTGGTGATAAGCAGTTTTCAGATCTATTGCACTAAATATTTTATATTGAGCTAATTTAGCGACAAAAGATTCAATATTCGGCAATGGATAGGTGTAATGAATAGATAACACCTTTCATTTAACAAGGCTTTAATAAGCATTAAATTGCTGTATAGAATCAAATACAAAAATACATATACTCAACATTTTAAATACTAAAATTAATAATTACTGAACATGTGATATAATTTGATAACAAAGAGATTATATCACACTCTCCCCCCCCCTTTTATTTAAGAACATAGTCGTTCAAATAGGATGGCTGTCGTTTGACACGAGAAGATCTTCGCGGGGTGGTGGTACTAAAGCCCGTTTCAACTGAGGAATCGTCTTCTGAAGGAGAGACCTCCTGAGGTATTCCTAGGTCTTGGTGGTTGATGTTCTTCTCGAGCTGGGGGGGTCCTGGGGAGATGATCTGATTTCCGGCTCGGTGGTGACTTGAGGTTCCTTTGGCTGAGGACCGTCCTCTGAAACTTCAAGTTCAATATCAGGACCTCCTCCAGAAGGTGCAAGGTGTCGCAGGTTTACTATGGTCTCCTTTCCATCTGGTAGTCGAACAAGAGCGTAGTAGGGATTAGCTTCTAAAAGATGTACTTCTTGTACAAGAGGGTCATACTTACTTCGTTGCGAAGTAGTACTTTCCCTGGTGTACAGAGCCACGAAGGTAAGGCTTCTCCCGAAATATTTTTCCTCTTATGGTAAAACATTCGTTCATGTGGGGTTGCATTGGTAGCTGTGCAGAGTAATGACCTTATTGACTGCAATGCTTCGGGTATAACTCTCCCCCACTGCGATATCGGTAGGCCTTTCGAGTGAAGTGCGAGCGATATTGACGTCCAGATAATTCCGTTGTATCTCTCCACTTGACCATTTCCACAGGGGTTATATGGTGTAGTTCGGCTTGTGGCTATCCCCTTCGAATGGAAGTATTGTTCCAGCTCTTTGGATATAAAAGCTGTACCTCGATCGGAATGAATATAACAAGGATATCCAAAGATGGAGAATATTTGACCCAGCGCTCCGATTACAGTTTTTGCAGACAAATCTTCACAAGGTATTGCAAAAGGATATCTTGTATATTCGTCGACGACTGTCAATAGGTATTTATAGCGTGTGCTTGACGGTAAGGGACCTTTAAAGTCCATACTGAGTCTTTCAAATGGAGCTGTTGCCTTTATAAGATTACCTTGTATTCTACAGAAGCGTGGTTTGACATCTGCGCAAGTTCTACAAGAGGAAGTCACTTTCCTAACCTCTTCTATGGTATATGGGAGATTTTGAATTTTGACATAATGAACCATGCGGGTGACTCCAGGATGGCATAACGATTCATGTAGGGCCTCTAATTTGTTACTGGAATGGGTAGAGCTGCAGAATCTGGTGAAGGCATCGGCTGCTGCATTTTCTTTTCCTGGGCGATACATGATATCATAGTTATACGCAGCCAACTCAAGTCGCCATCGAGTGAATTTCTCATTCTTGATTTTCCCAGGATGTTTCATGTCAAACATATAAGAGACAGATTTTTGATCAGTTATTAATTTGAAGGTACGACCGATTAAATAATACCTCCACTTCCGAAGTGCTTCGATTATGGCGTAGGCCTCCTTCTCGACTGCCGAGTGATGACGTTCGCTTTTGGATAGAGTTCTGGAGAAGAAGGCGACCGGCCGCTGGTTCCGCGTGAGGACTGCAGCAACAGCAACATCGGAGGCATCAGTCTCCACACAGAAAGGAACGTTTTCTTCGACATTGTAGATACAAGATTTTAAAATACTCGTTCGAATGTCATTGAAATCTGCCACCAGCTGGGGGTTTAATGCCACAAGCATTAAATTGCTATATAGAATAAAATACAAAAATACATATACTCAACATTTTAAATACTAAAATTAATAATTACTGAACATGTGATATAATTTGATAACAAAGAGATTATATCACACTAGGCATCAAGAAATGTATATTTATTTATGGTTTGAGAATAATCTATGACTAACCTTCTCTTTCCATCTTTATTCACTACAACAACTTGTGCCCTCCACGGTGAATCACTCGGCTCGATGATTCCTTCGGAGAGTAGCCTTGAGACTTCTTCTTTGATATACATTGTATCTTGAGAGGAGTAGCGACGAGATCTAACAGCTATGGGCTTACAATTGGGGTGTAAATTATTGAAAAGTGAAGGAGGAGTCACTTTCGCGCTTAGAAGATTGCATACGCTAAGGGGAGGACTTTTCCCCCCAAAATTCAGTTCCACTCGGTCATGCTGATTCATTATGTCGTGGCCAATAACTACATCAGCACACAATTCTGGTAGTATAAGTAATTTTACGTTTGGATAGTCATGTCCTTCTAAATTTAAGTTGACGTAACAGTGTCCTATCGTAGAAGATACGTGGTCAGTAGATGCCAATACTACTCCGTGTTGATTTGACTTCGTGTTGGAAAGCAGTGAATATTGTTTGCTTCAACTGCCTTGTGAGATATAAAACTATCAGAGCTACCTGTATCGAGTAGTGCGTCTGCAGTTACCCCATTGATTGAAATTTGGACGGTAGCTTTGTATAAGCATTTGGGAGAGGCGTCTAATAAGGAAGCAACAGTTGATACAGAGTTCGAACTCTTCCGGTTAGGATTTCTAAAAGATCTACACATCTTAAAAAAATGCCCTTTTTTTCCACATTTGTTACAAACAGCTTCACGTGCAGCACATTTGTTGTGTGGGTGTTTGCATTTGCCAGGCGAGCTTTTGAGTGACGCTAATTGAGATTCAGGATTATTTTGAAAAATATACTCCCGGATGTAACCAGGTGAAGACATTCTATCATTGGGTATTAAATGAGATTGATTAGAAAGTGTTGGGATTGCAATAAATCAATCGATTTATCCTCCACCAAGTTATAGTTAATTTTATTGAGTTCACCAAGCTCAAAATTTCTAGGTACAAAATAATACCCTTAAACTTGAACGCTTTATATTTTAATCAAAACAATTCAATTAAATAATTTACAATAAACCAAAAACAATCAAAACATTTAACATCTCTAACTTAACGTCCATTTAAACAACTCGAATTCAACAACTCATTTAACATTGGTAACATATCTCATATAACCTACCAATCATCTGTTTTAATTATATTTTTAATTAACAATTATATTTTTAGTTTACATGCCATCTCGATTTCTAACACTCCCACCTTTTCGGTTAAATGAGTTTATCTCTTTAATCGAAAAACCGAGATGGTATATGAACTCTTCTGCAGCTCCGCGTAACTATAGCTCATCTCTCTTCCTCAGCTGAGGAATGGTCTTCTGGTTTCGATTCCTCCTTAGGGTCCTGCCCATCTTCCCCTCTAGCCGCTTCTTTTCGGACTTCAAATTCATCTAGGTACTTCAAATTAAGATTTCTCAAGATTCTTTAACCAACTAGAGCCCTCCCACCAACAGGATTCCAAAAGATAGTGAACACAACTCCCTCTAGAGGGTAAGTCAGCTGGATTAAGTTCCCCAGGAATATAAGTCCAATTATTCTCGTCGGAAAGCTGTCTTACTTTCTTTACTTTCTTCCTCTCAAATATGTAAAGGTTTTCCTTTTCTCCTTCTTTTGCTTCCTCTTTTTCTTCCGGTTTATCTTCTAAAGTCTCTTTAGGTAGTTCTTTAGCAGGGTCTTCTTTTTCCTGCCTACTTTTATTCACGACCGGGTCATTCACACCAATTTCGCCTAAACTCCTTAAATCTGCTAAGTTACCTGCATGATTGAGCATAGAAATAACTGTGAGCACTTCTGCTTTGTCTTGGGACCTTTCCCATTACTACCCAACAGCTAAGAGGCCACACCTCAATTTTATGTTGGTTGCCGGTAAATATATCGCATGCGGTATCTGCTCCTATCAACAATTCAATGTCCGTTGGATTATAACCTACATCTGTTATAATTATACCTTTCTGCCTTAATTCTTCACTCAAGCCTCCTGGCTGCAACCCAGGAACCACTCCACAAATCACAGGCTGATCTCATACAAAAATATTCGTTGAGGTTGTGCTACTTAAATCTGTTAAAGTAACTGCATATTTTTTCTGAGATATTCTTTTGGAAATAGAGCCACCAAATAACATCTGCGTTAAATCTTCTTTACCTACAGATTGGATGCCTAATTCATTAGCAACCTTGGTTAAAATATAGGAGCGCTGAGAACCTGTGTCTATAACCGCCCTTATTGTTCTGCAATGACCATTATTAACAATTTTCACCATTAATGTTTGTAAAAGAATTTCTCCAGAACAACAGTGGTTAGCAGACACTACAGTTGCTTCCCCTTCATTTTCTTCGCGACGTTCCTGTTCTTTTTGTTCTCTTTTATTGACTGGTAGCTCTGGACACATCAATGAGCAATGTTTCCCACCGCAAACTATACATCTAACGGGTATTTTGCAAAATTTAGCCCTGTGACCAGCTTTCATACACAAATTACATGCTTTGTGTTTATTCAATAAAATGGTTTTCTCCTGGAACGACATTTTTTGGGCAATAAAGCAATCTCTACTCTCATGAGATTTACCACAAAAGATACAATTCTTATTACCTTTCAATTTTCATAATTTCTCACCAGAAAAAAGATGACTAGCGGTAGGTACTGCTTCACCTTCCTGTCTGTTAGCTTTCTGCCAGGTCCTTGGTTTAGTCTCACCAGTTGCTGTAAACCCAGGCATTGCCAAGTTTATTATCTGTTCACCTGTAGCTTCAGATTCTAGAAATGAAAACAAATTTTCTAATTTAACTTTATATGTCTCGTCATCATTGATTTCTACCTTATTGAGAGCACTTCTCCACCAGGCCCTCAAGACATCTTCCGGAAGACTTGATTCAACCAAAGGGAAAAGTATAGCAGAATACTTATCCTTGGTCATACCAATAGACTCAAGCGCTCTTAAATGGGACTCCAACTGATCGTATAGGCGGGCGCAATCGACTATAGGTATATAAATATACCAAATACCGAGTTTAATCAAAATCGTTAGAGCCGTTTTTGAGAAATTCGAAAAAAACCTAAAAATTAGACAAAATTCTTTAAATAAAGTACCCCCTCCGTTTGACCAATTTTGATGAAATTTTTGCTGTCACATCGCGGGCATATACATACACCAAATACCCAATTTCAGGTATGTGCGGTTAATAGTTTTTGAGCTAGTCTGTTCACACACACACAGACACACAAACACACAGACCATTTCGCGGGACTTGGTTAATTGGACTCAGGGGACCCCAAAACGTGTATTTCCGTTGAAAACCGGAAGTCGAAATTTTTCACGATCGCAATACTTCCACTTACTATATATTTCATATATAGGTAAGTGAAAGTAAAAAAATAATAATGTCTAGTCATGTTGTGTGAATTGTTTCTCAATAAAAGTTCTTATTGTGTTGTAGTGAGTTTTGATTAATGTCAATGTTTAAAAACCACTACACTGTGCATCAGTCGTAGATTTTCCTTACTCCCTTAATTTTTTTTTCTTTCCCTCAAACTGGTCACTTCTAGCATACGAAAGGGAAGGGGAAAAAATCCAACAGATAACCAATGCATACTGCTCCAGTGGGAAGAACGAGATAATCTACGAAATAATTTCAAACCATCTATTCTAGATTATAACCAGCTAGGCATTAGCTATCTCGCCATTACGTCTTTTTCTCAAAATAAAAGAGTCTGTTAGTTGTATGATCTAATTTTTTTAAACTTTATTTCGGAAAACTGTTTATGAATTAACTACCTCCCTTTCCCTCCCTGATTTGTCCTTATTGCATTTTCTCCAAATGGAAACTAGTAAAAGCTTTGTTTACTCGGTTATAGGCTCTTCTACCTGGAAGAAGTGCGTTAAGTTAATGATCTCATTCCAGAAAACCCCTTAGAAAAGTGATCTTCTTGATCATTAGATTGATAAAATTGATTTTTTACAACTAGCATAGCATTTGGGTCCTTGATGGCTAACGCTAAAGGGAAATTTTGGCTAATAGACACAGGATCTGCAAAAAATTGCGTAAACCCAGAAATAGTAAGCCCTACAACTTTTAGAATTAAGGAAAATTTCTTAGTTAAAATACAAGCAAGAAAAACCTTCGGTACTGAATATATAGTCGTTAATTTAAAATATATTTCGGGATAGATAAATTCATAAAAACATATTGTTATGTAAATAACATATGATAATTATCATAATATTGTTTGTAAAAACACTAATTCAATTTTTGTCAAATAAAGCCTTTCTATACAAGGTATATTTTCCATAACAATTTATTTGACAAAAATTAACCGTCCTGCGTTCATCAGTTAATTTAGGATGGAAAAATTCTTTAGACCAGAATGTCTCTCACTAGACCCAAATGAGCCTCAGGCAACACGTCAATGGGTGCATTGGAAGACTATATTTGAAAACTTCACGGACGAAATTGATGCCACAGACGAAGATAAGTTAAAACTTATTGCTAATTTTGAATCTTATAAAATTTATGAAATAATCGTGGATTGCTCTACGTATCAAGATGCTATTAACACTCTTGAAAATTATTTTTAAAAAACAACCAATGAAATTTACGCTCGACATCAATTGGCTTCAAGGAAACAAGAATCCGGAGAGAGTGTTGATCAGTATCTGCGTAGGCTTAAAGAACTCGGTAAGGAGTGCAGTTTTAAAGCCTTAACAGCTGAACGGAATAGAGACGATTATATAAGAGACTCGTTTATTCGGGGTCTTCTTTCTCCTAAGATTAGGCAACGTCTATTAGAAAATTTATCGTTAGCAATAGACGAAGCCTATAATCAGGCATCAACTCTGGAAGCAGCTGAAAACCAGGAAATTCCCTTTCTGTTAGAAATCGAGATGGCATGTGAACTAAAAATATAATTGTTAATTGTTAATTAAAAATATAATTAAAACAGATGATTGGTAGGTTATATGAGAGATGTTACCAATGTTAAATGAGTTGTTAAATTCGAGTTGTTTAAATGAACGTTAAGTTAGAGATGTTAAATGTTTTGATTGTTTTTGGTTTATTGTAAATTATTTAATTGGATTGTTTTGATTAAAATATAAAGCGTTCAAGTTTAAGGGTATTATTTTGTACCTAGAAATTTTGAGCTTGGTGAACTCAATAAAATTAACGTACTTTGGTGGAGGATAAATCAGTTGATTTATTGCAATCCCAACATTGTGGTGACCCCGACGTGATTCTTTAATTGCGAAAGAAATGATAGAAAAAAGAAAAAATGAGTTCACCCACTGAATTAGTACTGATGAGGAAGCCTGTTAGTAAAACTACACCTACAATGAGTTAGCTGCTGAATTGGATAATGAAGATCCACAGGATATGCAGGTACAAATTTTAACCAAGAAAATAGAACGTCTATGTAGTCAGTTGTCTATTTATGATAATAAAATTGGAGACAGTCTTTTTGCGAACAAGAAAGAAGATGATTATGAAGAAGAATATGCTTCAGTAGAGACTTATAAAGTGTCAAGTAAAACAACTTATTGAAATATTTATTAAGAGAAATAACAATTTTATTAACTTGATCAACAATTATCTCTGTTCAAATTAATCATTTGTGAGTGTCTAAAACATCAATCATATAAACATATGTTGTCATCTTTCCTTTTCTGAACGTAAAGGCCTAGTCTGTCTGGTCTTATAGTCTGACGGGTGGACCTTCTCAGCGGTGGGATTCCATCGTTTCGAGGATCGGGTTTTCTTGGTTCGCTTTCGTCTTGATCCTGCCAGGACTTCTTTTTCAGGAACCAGGAGTTCCTCCTGTATACGTGACCATCCTGAGAGGTTATGATATATGATCGAGGTAGTGGTCCAACTTGGGTGACCGTAGCGAGGTGCCAGTCTCTAGGACCTCTCCTGTAGAGCATCTCATAATTACGGCTCGGTCTCTTGACCTTTATAGCTGAGATTGGTTACTATTTACTAATAATTAGAATTTTACAAAGCCTTTCCAGTGAAACATTACATTAAATTCTAAAATCTATATTATATTTAATATATATTAAGTTTATTTTATCTGTTCCTATACAAGCTTTTTACAAGGGTTCATAAATAAATCAGAATAGAATAGACTAAAATAATGTCTTTATTTATAATATTATATACATTCATTTTAAGACAGGTATGTAATTAATAAGACGTAATAAGATTAATAATTGATAAGACGTAATGGCGAGATAGCTAATGCCTAGCTGGTTATAATCTGGAATAGATGGTTTGAAATTATTTCGTAGAAGATTATCTCGTTCTTCCCACTGGAGCAGTATGCATTGGTTATCTGCTGGATTTTTTCCTCTTCCCTTTCGTATGCTAGAAGTGACCAGTTTGAGGGAAAGAAAAAAAAATTAAGGGAGTAAGGAAAATCTACGACTGATGCACAGTGTAGTGGTTTTTAAACATTGACATTAATCAAAACTCACTACAACACAATAAGAACTTTTATTGAGAAACAATTCACACAACATGACTAGACATTATTATTTTTTTACTTTCACTTACCTATATATGAAATATATAGTAAGTGGAAGTATTGCGATCGTGAAAAATTTCGACTTCCGGTTTTCAACGGAAATACACGTTTTGGGACCCCCTGAGTCGAAATAACCAAGTCCCGCGAAATGGTCTGTGTACCGCACATACCTGAAATTGGGTATTTGGTGTATGTATATGCCCGCGATGTGACAGCAAAAATTTCATCAAAATTGGTCAAACGGAGGGGGTACTTTATTTAAAGAATTTTGTCTAATTTTTAGGTTTTTTTCGAATTTCTCAAAAACGGCTCTAACGATTTTGATTCAACTCGGTATTTGGTATATGTATATGCCCGCGATGCGACCGTAAAATTTTTATCAAAATTGATTAATTGGAGGGGGCACTTTACTTAATAAATTTTGTCCCATTTTCACGTGTTTTTTTTTCATTTACTCAAAAACGGCTTTAACGATTTTGATCAAACTTGGTATTTGATGTATTTATATGACCGTGATGCGACAGCCGAAATTTTATCTAAATTGGTTAAACGGAGGGGGCACTTTACTTATTAAATGTTGCCTTTGATCACGTGTTTTTTTTTTTTGTTTACTCAAAAACGGCGTTAAAGATTTTGACCAAACTCGGTATTTAGTGTATGTATATGCCTACGATGTGGCAGTCAAAATTTCATTAACATTGATCAATTGGAGTGGGCAATTTACTTAATACATTTTGCCCTATTTTCACGAGTTTTTTTTTATTTACTCAAAAACGGGTGTAACAATGTTGTTTAATTAATTATATTTTAGTTTAGAAACTTTAGTTCCATAATAAATTTTTCAAAACAATATAAAGCGATTTTAGAGGAACAGTAAACGTTCTTGATTTCCAGAAAGGCATAAGACACTTATCGATTCTCCTTCACAATGTATCTGCAAAAAGCAACTCCTAGTAAAAAAATCTGGTGCGTGCGCGCAACACACAACTTTCACTTACCAACTTACTTAGATAAGAAATTGACTTGTTTTGTTAGATATAATTTCCCAAAATCACACATTTTTCTACATTCATATCTTATTTTTATTAATCGTTAAAGCCGTTTTGAGTAAATAAAAAACCCCGTGAAAATGATACAAAATTTATTAAGTAAAGTCCCCCCTTCGGTTGATCAATTTTGATGAAATGTTGGCTATCACATATTTGGCATATACATACATCAAATACCCAGTTTGGTCACAATCGTGAAAGCCGTTTTTGAGTAAATAAAAAAAACACGTAAAAATGATACAAAATTTATTAAGTAAAGTGCCCCCTGCGGTTGATCAATTTTGATGAAATTTTTACAGACATATCTCGGGCATATAAGTAGATCAAATACTAAGTTTAATCAAAATCGTTAGAGCCGTTTTTGAGAAAATCAAAAAAACACGTGAAAATGTTACAAAATTTATTAAGTAAAGTCCCCCCTCCGGTTAATCAATTTTGATGAAATTTTTACAGTCATATCTCGGGCATATAAATACATCAAATACCCAGTTTGATCAAAATCGTTAAAGCCGATTTAGAGTAAATAAAAAAAACACGTGGAAATGTTACAAAATTTATTAAGTAAAGTCCCCCCTCCGGTTAATCAATTTTGATGAAATTTTTACAGTCATATCTCAGGCATATAAATAGATGAAATACTCAGTTTAATCAAAATCGTTAGAGCCGTTTTTGAGAAAATCGAAAAAAACCTAAAAAGTTATTAAATAAAGTACCCCTTCCCTTTGAGCAATTTTGATGAAATTTTTGCTGTCACATCGCGGGCATATACCTACACTAAATACCCAATTTCAGGTTTGCACGGTTTATAGTTCTTGAGCTAGTCTGTTCACATACACACACACACACACACACACACACACACACACACACACACACACACAGACCATTTCGCGGGACTTGGTCATTTCGACTCAGGGGACCCCAAAACGTGTATTTCCGTTGAAAACCGGAAGTCGAATTTTTTCACGATCGCAATACTTCCACTTACTATATATTACATATATAGGTAAGTGAAAGTAAAAAAACAAGCAAGCAGTAAAAAAAACTCGGCTGAAGTTATGCAATTTTAATATGGATAGGTGTTCGCACCGTGTATCAAAGAACCACTGAGCGAAATTTGGAGAATTTAGGACAAACGGTATGGATTTCTATAAAGAACAAATAAACAAACAAACAGAATTTCATCTTTATTTATATAGATTTATAAACAAACAGAATTTCAACTTTATTTATATAGATTAGTTTTGTTTAACGCTTAATAAATAACTAATAACTTTTGATTTTGTTTTAATTTTTAAATAATGTTTAACTTTAACAAACAAAAATAATTACTTGTGGCTGATGCCGCCACAGTATAAAGGTCTGGCTACACATGCCCGCACCGCAGCAATAATATAGGTTATGTTCAGAATATTTTTAATTTAACTTACATATTACCTTTAGTTATGCCTAAAGTTCAGGCCACACATGTCAGACACAGGCCACTTTAGGCATAACTAAAGGTAATATGTCAGTTAAATTAAAAATATTCTGAACATAAACTATATTATTGCTGCGGTGCGGACATGTGTGGCCAGACCTTAAATGAAATAATGGAATCAAGTATTAATAAAGAGTGAAGGTCTGGCCACACAAGACGTAATGGCGAGATACCTAATGCCTAGCTGGTTATAATCTGGAATAGATGGTTTGAAATTATTTCGTAGAAGATTATCTCGTTCTTCCCACTGGAGCAGTATGCATTGGTTTTCTGCTGGATTTTTTCCTCTTCCCTTTCGTATGCTAGAAGTGACCAGTTTGAGGGAAAGAAAAAAAAATTAAGGGAGTAAGGAAAATCTACGACTGATGCAATAATATAGGTTATCTTCAGAATATTTTTAATTTAACTTACATATCATTGGCGGATCCAGGGGGGGGGGGCTATGGGGGCTGCAGCCCCTCCCTTTGGAAAATTTTTTGTCATTTGAAGATAGAATTTGACTTTCCTAAATGTCTGGAAGCAAGTTAAAGAACAAATAATGTGCAGAACAAGTAGAATTTTAGTTGTAGGAATGGAAGATAAAGGTAAAAAAGCTGATTAGCAGATCCAAATGAAGGGCTGTGGGGCTGCATCCCCCCCCCCTTTAGGACTTCAGCCCCCCCTTTACGATCGGCTGCATCCGCCCATGCATATTACCTTTAGTTATGGCTAAAGTTCAGGCCACACATGTCAGACACAGGCCACTTTAGGCATAACTAAAGGTAATATGCAAGTTAAATTAAAAATATTCTGAACATAAACTATATTATTGCTGCGGTGCGGATCCGGTGCGGAAATGTGTGGCCAGACCTTTAAAAGAAACTGTTTTGTAATCAGTAGATTATATCGTCATCACCATGCTAAAGCAACGAATGTATAACTAAAAACCTATGCATATTCGTTACTTTAGCATGGTGACGTCGATATAATAAAGAATCCTACTTTCTTCAATGAATGTATGCAAATATATACTCTTTGTACCATTCTTGTGAGTTCCGATATTTATGAATTTTAATATATTTTAAAATATGCTTATTCGTATTCTAATTGACATTACTTTAATTTGCTAATGCGCCATTGATGACAAAAATATAGCTGTTTTTTTTATGCTCATTCATTAGTACACTGATATTGCCGATAAATCTGGTCGGCATTTGTGATTCAAAGTGTTGTGGTTATGATTTTTGCTTGAATTTATTTGTGGTTCATTGTTTTTTTGTTTTTTAGTGTCTCACTGTAGTACGGGCGGTAGTGCGATTTTTAACATTCATTTATAATATTTTAAAAGAACATTTAAATTGGCACTATGTCTTCTGCAATAAAAACTACAACGGCTGCCGGTAGCGGCCATGGTTGGCCTAGGAGAACAAGTTCTAATTCCAATGATCAAAACTCTACCTTACCGACTAATAAATTATCTTTGAGTACCTCTGTTACTCTTAATCGTTTTATTAAATTGTAAGTTATTCACTGGTTGTTAGATTTTTCTGATCTGTTTTTTTTTGTCAAAGTTAAAAAAAAAATAACTTGAAGCTTTCTTTTAAGAATTGTAATCATATGAATAAGTACTATGAAAATAATACTTTAAATGCATGTAATCCATGTTGTTGATGAGAATGTTATTTGTCATTCATTTTTTTGACCATGAATATTGAATGTAATTTCAAAATTTCAACAATGCATTTTAGATTATTTTCTCCTTGTCATGTAGTATTACTGGTCTGGTTAATTTTCTCTTTATTGAAATTTGCCATTATCTTAGTTGTTTTTAGTTGATATGTCCTATTTTTACCCTCAGTATTGTTTTTCTTTAGGTAAAGCTATCACTATGCTACTTCTGGGCATGGCATATAACTGGAGGTTATGTGACTGTACTTAAACTTACTCCTATCATGTCATTTTCAGTTAAAAAGAGAGTTTGATCAGGTTTATTAGATCCTAGCTTTCAATTCCTGTTCACTCTTCAGAGAAAAATTAAACACCAAAAGGGTCCTTTTCAGGTTAGATCAGGGCCTCACAAACAGCGCTAATATTGGCCTTGCCTAGAAGTAGCATAACAATACAATTACCTTTATTTTTGTTTATTAGTTCCATAGTTTGATAAGAACCTAATATTTTCTTTTTGAGTCCTTGATTGGTATTTCTTTTTCAATTATTGATTTGATTGGTTACCTCCTTATTTGATAAAATATTGGTGATAATTAGAAATTTGAAAAATGTTTTTAAACTTGTGTTTTTTGTGATTGATTAAAAAAACTGTGATTGGATTACTGTTTTTTTTTTTAATTATCAAGTACTATAACACTTGTAAATGTAAACTTTTTTAAAATACATTCCTATTTTACTTGGTGTCATAAATTCTTATCATTTTAGTACCTGTATCTGTTCTATAAATGCCATCTCGACGGCTATATTTATCAAAAGTCTAGAAACCATGAGCATGTCAATTCATTTCATATTCTTATTTACTAGGTGTAATTTGTTGATATTTTTCTTGTGAAAGCTGTCTTCATTTTGTGTTTTCTAACAACTGGTCAAGTGTCTTTGGAAAATCAATTTTGTTTTTTAGTCCCAGGATGTTTTAGCATTTGGAAATCTTATCTAAAATTAAAGTTGCAAAAGATTATTTTTTGCTTCAAAAACTGTTGTTTATGGAAATATGCTATCTAAATTCCTTTATCTATACTGTTTGTTTAGGTATCCACTTACTAATTATACTTTTCTTACAAAAGAGCCATTATTTGAAAAGGATCCATCGGTACCTGCAAGGTTTCAACGAATGCGAGAAGAATTCGATAAGATTGGGATCAGGCGAAGTGTCGATGGTGTTCTTCTTACACACAAACATGGCATTCCTCATATTTTTTTATTACATCTTGGTACCACATTCTTCAAGCTTCCTGGAGGTGAGCTTAATGCAGGCGAAGATGAAGTTGAGGGCCTCAAAAGACTTTTAAATGAGGTGAGGGAAAATAGTCTTATGTATAAGTACAGTGGGTGTTAGCTATGAAAACCTATTAACTCTGATTAGTCTGAGAAAATCATAGAAACCAGCCTCGGAACTTAATTTATAAAGACAGATTTGATTATGCAAAGAATATTTTTATTGTGAATAATGAAGGCTTGTTCTGTTTTAAAAACTATCACAATTAAATCTGTAAGATATATAATTTTTAATTCTTATTTCTTGTAAAATGGAAAAATGAGGTTCAGATTATTTTTTTTCCATTTATATAGAAATATTGTTCAAATTATTACAGTCAACTACATCATACAGTCAATATGAAATAAGTTATTCATCTTCTTGCTTACAACTTTATTATATTTGTCATATATATATCCTAAATGCTTAACTACTTTTCCATTTTTTCTTGAGTCTTTTTTTGCTGAGCCCTCTGGCTGTTATTTCTACTATTATTCCATCTATCCCTCTTTTCTCTGGCCGTCCTTCCTTTTTATATATTGATTATTTATATTTGTCTTTTGCTCATTGATTTCCTGGCATTCTTGTAACACTTCTCATCACAAGCTGGGCATTGATGCCTACTGTGCTTCCTCTGGCATGTATGCCAATCTAATAATTTCTCCTGCTTACCATTACTGAGTAATGTAGATTTCTGAAGTTTGTTCTATTAGCTTCCCTGAAAAAGTATATCCACTTCGTTTAGTGTTAACTAATTCTGACACTGACTTCTTTTGCCTCCCTGATTTTTCCTTACCATGATTGAGCACCAGAACATAATTTCTCCATCTGAAGTTAGCTCATCCTAAAATAAAAATGGCTTCTTGTAAACTTTTATTGCTAATGAAAGGAACTATTTTATCCCTGGGAAGCTGAGGGATAATTGTTTCCTCATGATATCTCATAAAACTTACATACCTTAAGGTATGTGTACACTCAGTTAAAAAGTACTAAATGGATCCCCTTTTTTATGCTTTTGTATCAAATACAAATTTTAAATTAGAATGAGGATTAGCCCCCAAAATTTCACATAGCTCCAATCACTTTAGAATTATTTAGTCCATTGGCAATAGAAAGTGTAATAGTCGCAACTATCCTGTTTGCAACAGTGCCCATTATATTTCTTCAAAGAAACTGTTTTACCTTGTCTGGAGCACTGACCAGCCCTTTGGTGACCAAGTAGTCATCAAAGGTCCAATCATCAAAAATATCCTCCCTGAAGCTATATTTTCACTCTCAAGGTTTGAACTAGTGGAAGCTTCACCAGTATGCTAAAACTCCATACCTAATAGTAATGACTTGGAAGTTAAGTACTACCTCAAGACTGTGTCATGTTTTAATTTAAAATATAATCGTAAAGCTTTTGAGACAATACACTTGTATTCACTTCTTTTTTTACTTTCACTTATCTATATATGAAATATATAATAAGTGGAAGTATTGCGATCGTGAAAAATTTCGACTTCCGGTTTTCAACGGAAATACACGTTTTGGGGTCCCCTGAGTCCAATTAACCAAGTGTGTGCGTGTGTGTGTGTGTGTGTGTGTGTGTGTGTGTGTGTGTGTGTGTGTGTGTGTGTGTGTGTGAACTGACTAGCTCAAAAACTATAAACCCTGTGAATCTGAAATTGGGTATTTAGTGTATGTATATGCCCGCGATGTGACAGCAAAAATTTCATCAAAATTGTTCAAAGGGAGGGGGTACTTTATTTAATAACTTTTTAAGTTTTTTTTGATTTTCTCAAAAACAGCTCTAACGATTTTGATTAAACTGAGTATTTCATCTATTTATATGCCCGAGATATTACTGTAAAAATTTCATCAAAATTGATCAACCGGAGGGGGAACTTTACATGATAAATTTTGTATCATTTTCAGGTGTTTTTTTTTATTTACTCAAAAAACGCTTTGAAGATTTTGTTCAAACTGGGTATTTGATGTATGTATATGCCCGAGATATGACTGTAAAAATTTCATTAAAATTGATCAACCGTAGGGGGGACTTTACTTACTAAATTTTGTATCATTTTCACGTGTTTTTTTATTTACTCAAAAACGGTTTTAACCATTTTGATCAAACTGGGTATTTCATGTATGTATATGCCCAAGATTTGATAGCCAACATTTCATCAAAATTGATCAACCGGAGGAGGCTCTTTATTTCATCACCTTTTTTTCCAATCTTTACCTTTTTTTCGATGATCTCAAAAACGGCTTTAACGATTTTTATCAAATTCGTCATGTTTAATGAAAATTAGGTGTTCTTTAATATCAGGTAAGCTTTATCATTATTGAAATGTTCTGAGGGGACTTAAATGGGGTAGGGGCCTTTTTTATTTGTTCGTTTTTTTGTTTCTTATAAAGTACCTTTGTTTTTGTTTATATGGAGAAATTAACTGTCTCTCGTTAAGCCTAAAAATAAGAAATGGCTAAATATGGGATATGATAAAAATAAAGAAAACATGTAGATGAGAAAAAAAGAATGCGGAGTACGCCTTTAAAGACAGACCATTGTTCATAATTAAAGCCGTTCTGTTCATTTGAGAAGTAGCAATTAACAAAACGCATTAATTTTTATCTAAGTAAGTTGGTAAGTGAAATTTGTGTGTTGCGAGCACGCACCAGATTTTTTTATAATGGAACTATTTAATATATCGTGTTTTATTTAAAGTAAGCCAGTTGGCTAGTAGCTAATTATTTTGTTGCAATATGATATCTTAGATTTCAACAGCAAAATTTACTTAGTGTTAATCATCATTGCATTGAGTTATGAACAATAAGGAATGAATTGAGCTAAAATATAGTTTCTCTAGATTCGAATATCCAGAACAATTTGTACCTTAAAATGTTGTATTTTTCACATCCTGGAGGTATGGCCAAAAACAGAGTAGGAATTTGTCGATGAATTCTGAGAACAACTTGAAGAGAGGCAAGATTACATTAAATATTTGATGAAAAATAACAATCACCAGTTGCAGGTTTTCATTGCTCCCGAACTGCCAAATTTTAAATTATAAATCTTCGGCCTTAGGTTCATTCAGGCAAAAAGTTACTTTTGATACAAAACAAACAGAAGCAAACAGAAGATCTTAAGAAAGGAGATAAATTGTTATTTAAACTCAAAATGACAAAGCATAGTAAAAAAAGTGTCTCAAACCAAAATTATACTTAGCGAGAAAATATAAGGATCCAAATCTTACTAAACATTAACTCGGCTCAAAAAAAAAAAGTCCTCAAATTCCAAAGACATTAAGAGAATTACAAAGGATTATTATTGGTATGAGTTTAATACCTATGTAAACATTAGGAAGTCATAACTTCCAGGAAGAAACTCCTCCATATAAGTTGAACAAATTTGCAGGAACTTTCTTCGAGAGAACCACTTTTTTTGCTTTCTTAGGAGAAAGTGTTGAAGATTATATTGTTTTTAATTAATTGATAGCCACTAGGCTAACTTTGTTATTGCTGTGCGATGTATTACATTGTATAATTTTTAAAAAAAGTTAATACATGTATCCTGTCTCAAAAAGGTCCTTATTGCAGGACCTTTTTCATTATAAGGTTTTGCTAAACACCCTACATTTAATGCTCAGTCTGTTATGATTGCTCATAGCTATGATCATTGCTTGTAGCTGAGTACACATTTTCACAAATTTTTAATGAATTATTTCGGAGTTATATTTTCACACTTTCATACAGAATTATTTAGATTATTGGTGGCCCTAGAGAGACTAGTAATATTAATACTAGTACTATAAACTGTAATACTACTAATAATAAGACAACAATATCCCTTTTTATCAACACCTTTTTGAGCATTTCCCTTTAAATATGGAAATCTGAGTTCATAACATTTTCCTTGTATTTATCTATGCATATAGCTGAATCAAATTTATGTGATTCTTCTAAGACACTTGATTAATTTTGTAAATATAAAAAATGTTTTACTATGGATTATTTAATAACTAACTAGTAATAAATTTATATTTATTGTTTTTTACATTATATTTGCCCAAACACTAAGAGAGCTTACTATTTATATAGATTTTGGGCAGGGAGGATGGTGTGAAACAAGAATGGATTATTGAAGATACAATTGGTAATTGGTGGAGGCCAAACTTTGAACCACCACAGTATCCATACATTCCTCCTCATATCACAAAGCCAAAAGAGCATAAGAAACTATTTTTAGTGCAGTTACCAGAGAAGTGTAAGAATTTTATTTTTTTTATATGTTTTAGAAATCTTACTAATTAAAAAACTAATTGTTACCTCCATGTTTTGGTTCAGTAAAGTAAAAAACACTGCGATATATAACATTTTCAGGGCCATTTTTGTTACTTTTAAATTATTTATATATATATATCTTTATTTCACAGTTAACGGTTCGGCCTTTGGGATGCTAGAACAAGCTGGACAAAATTTCATCTCTATCTTATGTCCTATGTTACTAGTAGCTAGGCAGCTTGCCTGTTCATATGATTATGGTTGAAAAAATTATATAAATATATATTACTAAAAGGCTGCTTAGTTACAGGATAACTGTTTTGAAGGCTGTATGACTGTCTTTTAAATTATTGAAGATTGTATTAGTGTGGAAAAGAATAAATTTTTTATTTTTTTATTTTATTTTTGTGATATACCTTTTTGTTAGTTTCAAAGCGGCATTATTGTGGGAAATTTTGTTACTATGCTAGGTTTTTCAGTTTGATTCAAAATCAGACCCTGATAGTGTTAGGTAATAGTAATTAAAAGATCCAAACCCATTGTCCGGTACTTGATGAAAGTTTCTTGAAATGCAATGCTTCCTCTCTTATATTTTAAATTGAATAATTGAATTGTAAAAATACAAGTAAAAATGAATAATAGAATATTCATGTAATTAAAATATTATGTTCATAAATACTTCTTGTTACTCTGTGCTTGAAGGTTTTCCATTGCCTATTTTCTCAAAATGTCGCAATCATTCGCCACATTTTTCATTTGTCAGAGAGCATGCAAAAGCATTGCATAAAAAGTTGTATCACTTGTAATTTCACATTTTAGTTTGTTTTCATTCCTACTTTTTCTGCTTGATGCTACTCTTTTAACAAATTTCATTTAAGTGATTTGATTTAGTTACTTTTTCTCTTTTGAACAAATCAAAAGTTGAAAAGAAGAATTTCATAAGGGTTACGATGTAAACTTACACCTCCTATCTGCTTAAAATTCTCGATACATTTGAGTGGGACAATAGGAGCCTCTTTTTGATACACTCTGCAGCTTGTCCTCAGTTTAAAGCCCTGCACTTAGTATGGATGTTAATGTGGCTACTTCTGAATACTAGCATTGTTTAGCGCTGTTTGGGCAGTCTGAACCTCTCTGATTTGCAGTTGTCAGAATCCAGTACTCTAATTCTCTGCTTATTTATTTCTTTTAATAGTTTGAGACTTATCTATGCCATATTTCTGTTCTTGAAAGAATTACTTTCTCATACTCTCTCATCTCCCCATTTCAGAATTACAGTCAGTATATTATAGCATATCCATACAACTTAAAACTAAAACATTTTTTTAGAGAGCCATTCTTTCTTTCTATTAAAATTTAGTTAATTTCTGGTGTTTTTTTTAAATTGGCTATTTATAACGGACAGTGGGATATTGGATCTTGCTTCTATCACTGTCCTTCATTATGACGTTCTGATATTGTTAATTGTAAGCTTCCAAATATTTATTTGAAATTGTAAATTAATATTCTTGCTATAATTTATTTATATAATATTAAAATATTTTTTGAAATTATTCTATTTTGACATGATGTTAGAATTGTAATATTTTATTGGCGGATGAATATTTATGTGCAGTTCAAGTTTTATTTTTTTTGATTTATATTTATAAATTTTTTAGATCCCAAGAATATGTATTTTTAATGTGTTGTATTATTTTATATTTATTTATAGTTATATTCCTATTTAATGACTAATTTTTATACTCTTACAATAATTATTTATTGCAATAAATCCTTAAAGGTTTTAATGCCTTGTTTATTAATCTATTTTTAATTTTGGATTATTCTGTTGAATTTGAGAATAAACATTTGATCAGCTATAGTAGGTGAATTATAAAATCCTTTATGATAACCATTAGTTAGATTTAAGTAGGCTGACAAACCAACTTTATATGCATGTGTCTTATTATCTCTCTCAAACAAAAGCGGGTATACGCGCACACACATTTTTTTTATCATGTGCGATGTTTCGGACTTAATTTTACTTTTTTTTTTACTCCCTTCATTTAGATCCTGTTATGATTTTAGGTATTAATTCATTGAATTAATTTACTGAATCCCCATCTCTCATAAAAGAAAAAAAAAATTCTTTGTTTGGGACTTTTATTTGATTCTACTTCCATCCATCCTTGGCTGTACATGTCATCTAGTTTCCATGGGCACATGTCATCCAATGAATGTTCTATACCTTTTTAAGAATGACTTTCTGATGCTTTTACTTTAAACCTCTAAAGCCTAGTATGTGACATTAAAATCACAGTACATGAAACCTCTCTTCCGATCCCTTTCTCTTTTACTTAATAGTTGATTATGAAATACCTTTACTTGTACCTGTACAATGCTATGACAGTCAGATGTATTACAACAGTGAGTATCTACAGCGCTTATTAGAGTTAATCTTAAAGTTGTAAAATCACACTATAATGAACAATGGTGTATCAAAGTCGTTTAACATTATTTTTTTTCAACTTTTAATTATTCTAATTTTACTTTCGCTGATCCCTGTAATTAAAGCGCTCAAAATATTAGGTTCGATGAAACAATTTATGTCTAGATAATTGAGGTCTAAACTCTTTTTGCTTCTCAAAGTAAAGGAATCTATTTGTGATCGCAGGTAAAGCAGATGATAATTGCTTTTTTATATAATGAAATGATTTAGATAATTAATTTATGAAACTATACAAATCTAAAATAAATAAATCCAGGCAAATGGGTGTGTATAAATAATCATACAAATTTCCAAGCGCAAGTGAAACATATACTGGAATTGTATATACAACTTATAGCAGATCTATGAAAGAATTTTGCATGAAATGTTTTTGCAAATTAAAATTAAATGAAATACATTTCAAAAATAAAAATGGACCTACTTTTTTTTAGTAAAATTTATTCTGTTATTTTATTTATTCTATGAATAGTCAGTAAAGTGCCTTCTTTCTTCTTTATTCGACCTTCTACGTAACCTTTAGCAGATGGATGTAACACTCAGACTGCATCTCCCTCTTCAAACTGCTTCCATTTCTTTCCTTTGTCAAATAGGCTTGTGCTTCACCAGTGTTGGATCCATATCTCTCGCTAGACAAGCTTTTAGTAAACTTAGTTTCGTCCTGATTTGTCGATCTAATAAGATCTGACTCGGAGGTCGCCGCATTGTTGGTACATCGGTGAGCAAAAACCAATGAAGCCTAGCATACATGTCATCGCTATCCCTTTTGGAAGCGCCACATCGCTTCTTAAACGTTTGGGGGACCCTCTCTGCTAACCCATGGTAAGGAGTGATTGTGAAATGTCTTCTTATGTTGTTTGATTCGCAGAATTCTTTGATCGAGCCACTGGTAAATTGAGTGCCATTGTCAGTCACTAGCATCTTTGGGAAGCCTAACCGTGCAAAGATGTCTTGAAGGATATGGATCGTTTTCTTTGAAGTCATTTGTGAAATAGCGCGACTTCTTACTATTTCGATGTTGAATCGACCAGTATAAACTATTAGTGTCCTTCATATGACCCAGCGTAGTCCAGGTGAAGTTGGCTCCAAGGTTGGGATGGTCAGTTGACCTTGAGATGAGGGGTATGTTTGGATCACAAGATCTGTTTTCCTGGCATGCCTTGCACCTGCACACTTTCCTCTCTTATGTCTAAGTCTATACCTGGCCACCATACATGAATACGTCTAAACGACTTCATAGCCAGCTGGCCATCATGGAGTAACTCTAAACAGTGCTCTCTTAGGGTAGATGGTCTGACAATGTTTCCTCTCCAGCAGACAATGGATCAGGTGCTAGATGGATTATCAGGCAGGGCTTACTACCTGGACGATGTCATTGTCACGGGTGCAACAAAACAAGAACATCTTGCACGGCTAAACCAAGTTCTTACGAAGAACCCAAAACAATGGAGGTCATTCTTGGGTTCAATAAACTATTACCAACGGCTTATCCCACAACTGCAGGAGAGTTGTGCACCTTTACACAGCCTTTTAAAGAAGGAGACTAAATGGAATTGGACCGAGAAAGATGAAAATCTGTTAAATATTCTTAAGAATACACTTATGTTGTCAGATACCTTTGTCCTTTTTAATCCTGACTATCCGATCATTGTTAACTCCGATGCAAGCGATTATGGAATCGGGACTACTCTTGCCCACATTGTGCCTGACTGATTTGAACGGCCAGTGGCTTTCGCGTCAAGAATTCTTAAGCCAGCAGAAAGAAAGTACTCTGCCTTGAAAAAAGAGGCTCTAGCAATATTGTTTGCAGTCTCTAAATTTCATCACTATTTGTTTGGACAAAAATTCGTTTTAAGAACTGACCACAAGCCCCTTGTATGAATGCTCGGCGAGAATGATGAGTTGCCTATGATAACTTCTGATCGCATCACAAGGTGTGCTCTCAAATTTTGTTCATATGAATACCAAATTTAATATATTAGGAAAAATAATGCTTCTGAAGATTTACTGTCCCGATTATCTGTACAGCAAGAACCTGATACAACTCCAGCTGATTACGGACGAAGACTTATGCATACCAGGATGGAGAACCTCCTACTCACCTATGAGAAACTTAAGGAGGAAGCTGGTAAAGACAAAACACTCCTCAAAATTATAACCTTTATTGAACTGAGCTGGCCTGATTTACCACCATCAAGCAATGAGTTAAAAGTATATAACAAAAAACATGACGAGCTTTCTTACGAATCCCATGTTCTCTGGAGAGGAAAAATCGTCATAAGGATGCACCTGGATCGTATAACATGTCTAGTTTGATCCCGTTAATTTTTAGTTTGATCATTGCCCTCGATGGTCTAGAAATGTTATAGATACATATACTTTTAGAGCTGTAGCTATGAGAGAATGCAGAGTCACTTGTTTCACCTACTTGGTTTGCACGGCGCCGTTGTCTTTCCTCTGTTATTTTTGCCTTGTATTTTAAACATATGCTCGCAAAATGATTCTTACCCTGGCAGAGGTACATTTTTTTTCTGAAGCAGGACAATGTTCATGCCGATCGACAAGTCTTCATCCACAGCGAAAACAATCCCAGTCCCGAACTAATGTTTTCCTCTCTTCCATCGAACAATAGTAAGACCCCTTGGCCTGGTTCTTAGAAAAATTATTTTTCTCAATTTTAAAAACATTATTTTGGAGTGGTTGACTATTTTTGAGGTGCATTTGGGTTTCATCCGCCCGTTCAAGAGTGGACAAAAGTGCAATAACGTTTTCTAAACTACTATCAACACCCGTAAACTGTCGAAGTAGTTCTCTTTGCCCGTTAGGATTCGCTCACTGACAGAGCTACCAAACTGACACTCAGAAGCTGATCCCTTTAATGTATTAACATATTGAGTCATTATCTCGCCCTCTTCACGGAATCTATGAGTACACGTTACTCTTTCGCCAAGCGGATATGATGTTTTCCCAAAATAATTTTCTAAAACAGATACAATATCTATATAAGTATAAGAACTCACCGACTCAGGCCTGAAGTGGTCTACTTCTGCTCTGAATACCTGTGGTCCCACTTTAGAGAGAAGAATGTCTCGCCTCTCATTGTTGTCAAGTACGCAATGAATGTGAAGTTCGACTTGTAAGTCGTTGCCTGTAGTACTGTCCATCCTCTTCTTCAGGAAGGAAAGGCCCAAACTGTAAATGGCTTGAATACCCACAATTCCGGCCAGCTAATGAAAACCTTTCATTAGCACATCAGCACGAGATCTCTGCAATGCCTAACTGATGATTCTCGTGCAAGGAATCTTCAATATCGTACGGACTGGTACCATTACTGACCTTCTGTTTTCTGTTGCCCGTTTATCCAGCAGTGCCAATATTATATACAGAAATAAACGCTTTTAACTTTATAAATCATGTTGTATTTCACACAAAAGTTTCATAATAATAATAAAATAAATCCGTATGATTAAATCAACAATAATATTAACATTTCGTAATTTAAAATACAAGAATAGAATAATCGATATGTTACAGAAAGAACACATGGTTTTTGCAAACTTTTTAAAATAATTAATTAAAGATTATCTTGTACTATATTTTTTTCACACCGTAAAATGCTTGAAATTTGAGCATCAAGTATTTAATCTCTTTATAATCTTAATTTTTTTGGTTATATAAAAGTTTTATTTGGGATAATATGGGAATGTAAGCATAACAATCCATCACTTCTGATTTTATAATTCTTAATTTAGTTGTTAAAACTTCATTCAGTTACCATAGAAAAAATAATTTCCATTAAATATATATGTTTCAAAACATGTTGAGAACTCTTTTCGATAAACAAAACGCCTTTACTAATAAACAATGCTCTGTTATTAAAAACGTACTGCGCATGCGTGGGTTCAACGTTGTTTGAATTGTTGAAATATTTTTATTTTTTTCTCAGGTATATGTTCATTCAATTTTTTTCATATTTATCCATTTCTTGTTTAGGCATAATGAGAGACAGTTAATTTCTTCATATAAACCAAATCAAAGGTACTTCATAGGAAAACAAAAACGTCCCCTTTCCCATTTAACCCCCCCTTGAAACATTTTTATGATGATAAAACCTATCTGATATCAAAGAATACATGAGGAATTATATTAAAATCGTTAGTGCCGTTTTTTTAAATAAAACGAAAATTTCCCATAAAAATGGGACAAAATTTATGAAATAAAGTGTCCCCTCCGTTTGATCAATATTGGTGAAATTTTTGCTGTCACATCGCACATATAAATTATTATTGGAATTATATCAAAACTGGTATTTTTGTTGAAAACCAGAGCTCAAAATTTTTCACGATCGCAATACTTTCCCTTACTATATATTTCATACATAGGTAAGCGAAAGTAAAAAAATATATAACGTCTAATATTTCTTGTACTTTCTTTAGTGATTTTATCTAGGTTCTCCTTTGGTATATCCTTTCCAGGATATGATAATTTAATTGGAGAATCATGGTCTACATCTTCTGAATCTGTCATTGGGCTATCTTCATCAACATGAGAAGTGATGCTGGATGGTGTGACGGTTATTTTTTCTTTAATAAAGTCATATAATATCATTAGTGTTTCAGATATGAGACAATATAGAACTGAACTTTCATTATTATATTTTGACCGGGAATTATCATATCTAATAATGCTTGTTCCCTAATAGGTTTATTATTTATTTATTTTGCAGCCCAACCTTGCCTGATTGGCAAAATGGATTTTAGCAACAGTTGGATGTTACCCATTCCTGGTTAGCAACCAAGTGCTGTTTGTAAAACCATATAGAAGTAATTTGCCATGGATTAAATTATATTGCCGTGGATAACTAGTAAGAGCCAGTTGTATACTTGTTGAGATTCTCAGGACTTGGCTCATCATAGGGAGGAGACTTATAGATCTATATGACTTAGGGAGCTGCTTGTCCCTCCCTCCACCCTTGTAGAGTATTCTCAAATCAGTGATATTCCATTTCCTTGGAAAGTATTCCCTATAAAGGCAATCATTGAATACTTCTAAGAGCCTATCTTCCAGATAAGGGATACTGTTCTTCAAGATTGCCGCATCTATTGTAACAAGACCTGGAGCATGACCAATTTTCTGCCCAGCCACAAAAAGACAGATATCATATTTGTCCCAAGGTGGACAAAAGTCTGTGTCAGGAGGATATGCTGTAGTGCGTCTCACGAATTGTTCCTCCTCATTGTAAAGAGATGGATTGTCTCTGGTATATGTTGCCTGAACGTAGATGCTAGACTTGTACTCATTCCAAAGTGCGGAAAGTGGAGCGCGCCTCTCATCACATCTGTACTTCTGTTACAACTGCTGGGCCCAGTAGAACTCTCTCTTCATACTAGTTAATCCCGGTGTCCACCATGGGACAAGTCGAGCCCTCGCTTTCCAATGATGGAGAGTTTTCGGCATAACCCATAGCACTGGTGACCCTGGAGTCAAGGTCATTTGTGCTTTCTGATTCCCCTTCTTCCCAATTCTGATCGTCAAGTTCTCCCTCCAGCATACATTGGAAAGCACTCCAGTCGTTCCTGCGGGTTATCTAGCCCTCTTAATTGACATGGGAAATCCTTAAATATTGCACTACACTAATTATCAGGGCTTTGCGGTCAGAACTTGTTTCTGATTTGAAGATCAAATCGACAATGTGTCTTGTGAATGTCGGCGATGTTAACGTGAGGTCAATCCAACTGTCGCCCAGGCCACCAGAAAACGTGGGGATGGCTGAGATATTTTTACCACGACTGATCGACTCCTCGCAATAAACTCATCGAGCTTAGCACCTATTCTATTCATTCCATTAGATCCCCGAATGGTGTTCCAGGAGTTGGTATCTGAGCAAATTATCTCATTTCTACTTTAATTTGTGATTATTTCCATGGCAGATTATCATTTTCAATGTCACTACTGTTATGTTGGTATGCCAAAACTAGGGTGAAGGAGACACTGGGTGTGCTACCATATCTACCATAGATTATTGCCGCAGGTTCCGGTTATTAACGTTGATGACAGCTCTAGACATCCTCTCTCCTCCAACTGCTTAGAGCTATTACTCAACGTGAGGCCAAATCTAGTGACCATATTCCTATGGCAGGTCGGTTCCTGGACTACCATGGTGTCATTTCCTATATACAGAGCATGAAGCTCATCTGATACAACCCGTTGGCAACCCATGTTGAGCTGGCGGGTGATTTTATTCATAATAGGTTCTTTTAGCCACCTCTTTGCAACATGACAAGTGTATCGGGCACTCTCGGCTTCCTGCCTTGTGTTTTGATAATCTTAGATGGGGATTCGCTCATATGCAATACAAGTCAGGTCCATCTTTGCTGCTTTCTGCGGGCATTCTTTCATTACATGACCACTGCACACCAGATGCAGACTGCAGCATCCATTGTACATGTTGTCCTGGTGTACTCATAGCCTTGACACTTGCTGCATCGAGGAACATCAAGATAGTCCTTGAATATCAAGAACCACCACCCTCTGTTTAAAGTACCAATCTATAGCAATTAGAACTGAACCATTGGGTGAACTTCTACGACCCTATTTTTTGTAGATCCGTTCCTAGCTGGTAAGGAAAAAATCTGGTGCATAGTGCACAACACACAACTTTCACTTATGAACTTACTTAGATTAGAAATCCATGTGTTTCGTTAATATGTAAATGCCATTCCTCAACTTCACACATTTTTCCACATTTATATGCTTATATTTGTATACCACTGTAAGTTATAGAGTATCTGTATTGCAAAACTTGGAAGTTCTCAGTACTTTTTGATTTGTTATTGCTTATTTCTTTTTTTAAGAGACCTAATTTAATCAACAGTCGAGTTTTTTTACTGGTTGCTTGTTTTGACAAAATTTATTCAGTAAAATACCCCCTACATTTGACCAATTTTGATGAAGTTTCGGCTGTCGCATCGCGGGCATATACATACATCAAATACCCAGTTTAATCAAAATCGTTAGAGCCGTTTTTGAGAAAATAAAAAGAAACATAAAATTAAACATAAATTAGACAAAATTCATTAAATGAAGTACCCCCTCTGTTTGACAAATCCATGTCAGGACAAAATAAAAAGGGCCAAATAATGACCATTCTTGTTCTTTATCTAACCGTCTGTTGTATCTAACCATAAAATTAGAGGCCAAAATAAATGACTTTGACACCTTTATTGGAGAATTTTTATTTAAGTTCCGGAAGGAAAAATATAATTCCTTTTCTGGGAAGAATTAAATCATGTGCAGCTATTGCTACCACACAAATATAACTCTCCAGCAATATTTCTGCAACATGATTCTGATGGCTTGTGCCTATAAGCACAAAACTTGATGAATTTATTTGTAAATCAATGGCGAGACATTTTGGGAAAAATAATAAAGAGGTAATGCTTTACCAAGATGTTAAAAATATAGATGGCTTCCTTGAGGTGTTGAATCACTTCAGAAAATTCTGTATCCTTAGGGAAATAAAGTAAAAGAGGCTACCTCCAATGAGGACTTCTTTACAGGAAAGTGACCAAGGAAATGATAATCAAAGGATTAACCAATACAAAAATAATATCAAACCAGAAGTAGAACATTTAATAAAAGCCTCAGCTGGACTCAATCAAGCCTTTGGCTAAATCAAATTAAAAAACTAAGGGGAGAATTTAATGAAAATACAGCAACAAGGATAAAGAAATATCAAAAGACCAAGAAAAGTATCAAGAATCTGAAGATAATTCCACGTCAGGACAATTAAAGACGTTTTTTTTTTTTTTTTTTTTTTTTTTTTTTTTTTTTTTTTTTTTTTTTTTTTTTTTTTTTTTTTTTCGGTTGGCGCATTAGGCCTAATGAGACCTTTGGCCGCGCAGTGTGGTCTTCTTACAGACATTTGTTTTGCTTGCGGGAGTACAGACAGCCTGGAGGGGGTAGCCCAAACCTCACGTTGCTGCAAGCCATGGTCACCATGGTACAGTGGCAGACTGCCCATAGCTCCATAACCAATCCCATTGGGGCCAATTTGGCAGTGTGGCGCCAGCTCTCTCGGGTTCAAGGACAGTGACAAACTGGTCTAGGTCCAAGGATTATGGTAGCTCCGGGCGGTTACTGACATCCTGGAAAACCACACCACGATTCTCGATGAGATACACGGGGAAGGTTCATCACTCCTACGCCCGGTCGGTGTGAGTCGCCTCCAGTAGGCTGACGGGCCTCACATACCCGGGGGTGGGGGTAGACTTGGACTGCGTGGCGTTCATTGGTGGGCGGTCACCCGAATGGAGCGGTCACCCATCCAAGTACTGACCACGATGGACGTTGCTTAACTTTGATTACCTATTGCAGGCGCCCTTGTCCACTCGGCCATCCCGGCCCCCAATTAAAGACTATTATTGTTTTATCTAACCAAACAAAATGAGTCATTTAGTTATTGACTATTAAAAACTGGAAATGTTCAACAAAAAGGGTTGATAAATTCTTTATTCAAGGAATTTACTCAACTCCTCACTACTAATGAAGAAAATTCCAAAAGTTTATTTAACCAAAATTAAAAAGTCTAGAAGCATCAATCCATTTGAAATGGTCCAGAAAAAAATCATTTGGTTGCTTGACCATTTTATTTAGAAAAAGTTATATTTTTACTAATTACTTATGAAATCAGTAGTTCAAAACAAGTTTTAAAAAAATTTAGGAACCGTTTATAAAGGGCAGCCATCATTGTTTCACTGTGCCGGTCGATTTTTGAGTATATATGCTCTTACGAGAAACTTATTTTCTTAAGACTGGTAAGTTGTGGTGACCTATGTATAATATTATGTTTATTAAATATTGTATTTGAATATAAATAAATTGTATAGCTAATTGTAATTGTAATTGTATTATGGCAGCATTGTATAAATTATTATTGTATTCTTTAAGGTATTATTGTATTCATTAATATTATATAGCATTAAATGAAGTTCCTTTAACTCGTAAATAAGTTAAGCCATAGACTTTCAAAGTGTAGATGATAACTTCTCTCTATATTTGCATTAGGTAGATAACGAAGACAAATAATTATTAAATATATAAAAGTAATAGTGAGGTTAAAGTTATGCTTTGTATAGCCACAAGTAGTTGTAATACTTTGAAACTCATTTTCTTAAGACTGGTAAATCATAGACTAATAATTGAGACACTATTGTTTTCCTTACAGTCTGCTCTATCTTTTGGGTTCTCTTTATATTTTGAAGTCCAATACTTGAAAACAACTGCTTTAATTTCTCAAAAGACCATTTTTGAGGGTAAGTTTTGAGAATAACTGGATTTTCATCAAAGCTGATTTTTGGTTTGATAATAAACCTAACTAAGTGGCATTAAAAATACTCTTAACCCTAATATTCGTTACCTTATTATTTTTTTTTTTTAAACTTCAAGTTTTTTATTTTTTTGTTAACTCAGGCTATAATATCTATGGTGGTGTACTTCGATATCTCATTTTTTTACATGTTATGCTCACATGCAACATAAAACTCCTGTAAAATTTTCAACCTGTATATTTGAGTACTTTGGTTGCTAAGAGTTTTTGAAAAGCTGTGCTTATTACTGTTTTAAATGAGTTCTAGACTTGTTGGAACAATCTGTTCTAAGACATGTTTGTGACTATCCTAATACATATTCGCGACTATTCTGGTACCTACTACGCTTGTTGCGAATATTCTGGAATGTTCTTCATAATATATGTAAGGAGCGATTATTGTTTGTGTAGCATTGTAAAATATTATTTTCGTTTAGAGTCTGAGTGAACAGATAAACGCCCATAAATGGTTTGGGTATAAGAGACTCTATTAATGCGGTTCTCTTAAAGCGTTTTATTCCCTTTTCTCGATTAAGAAAAATTATTTTGGCAGCAAAAAAGGCCTGGTATGTACAGTCTTCTTATGGTTACTATTTTCTGATTCCATTGAGACCATTCTCATAACGATGCAGTTAACAGATAAAAAGTTATGTTAGATTATAGTTGAAAAAAATGTTTTGCGGCTGTACGATGTTATATTTAAAAAAATTATTACCATGTTCGATTCAACGACGTAAAAACTGCCGAAAGGTGCTTATCTACTGTTTTTTTACATCACATTACCTAAATATTTTAGATTGAAAATTCATATTTTGCAGGCGATAATTACTTTGCATACTATGGGACAAATAATGCAAGTTATTATTTTGAAATTCATTATTTTTCCTATAATTTTATATATTCATTGAAATTAATTAATTAATAGATTAAATTAAAATTAATGAATTAGCATATCAAAAGTTTTTTGATAAAGTGTACGCAGGCCTATTTATTAACTTTCTTGACTTCTTTTTCTTTCTCATTGTTTTGTATTTATGTTATAAAATATTACTCTCATTTAGACACAGATTTTTTAAATAGTATACATGAAAATCTGAACTCCTGTTATTTCTGATTATATGTGGTCTTGAATAATTAATAAGATGGCCTCGGGACCTTCTCTGTTAAGTATATTAGTTGAGTGTTACCAATGGCTAGCTTTTCTTTAGCTTATTCATGACATATTCTTTTCTTATTATTATCACTTTTTCTAAATGTATTTGCTGTAAATACAGTTGTAAATTTCAATAAATTATATTAAAAAATAATAATTATTATTATTTTTTTAGCAAGGATATCGTTCAGCTGCAACATGTGGTTTTTCAAATTTTGCTTTTTTTCATTTCGTTATGCGGGGGATATTTGTAACAAAAATATTCGATTTTCGTTTGAGTAATGTATTGTATAACATGAGCCTTTGAATTGACAGAATGACTTCAATTTTAAAAATACGACCTTTTTATTTTGCATATATGTATTTCATTAAACTGTTATATTTTGATATTCCTGTCCTACAGTTACGAAATTTCTTTATATTACAAAATAAATAAAGAGGCCCATCCTTATCAAGTTGAGTAACTTCTCCTCTTTCGAATTCGGTTGAAAATTTACGAATTTTCTAAACAGAAAAATTATTTTCGATTTACATTCCATTAGGTTATATCGTTTATTCATTTCATCTATAGGTAACCTATTTTATTCAGTTTTAGTTTTTATTCGCTCACTACACTAATAAGCAATTTTTCTTTTGTTGTAAATTTACTCTTATATATTGATAAAAGGCAATGTTTCAGTCAAATCTTTCCTCATATGTGAAACTTAATTTGCTTAGGAATCCAGTTGGTTTTGTTTATTTTTATTTTCAATTCATTGCAGAGATGTAATAACCTTTAAAAATAAAAAGGAAAAAATAATTATTTAAATATAATCTCTTGTAATTTAAAGAGAACAGCTGAAAATAAAACCATAACAAACCGAACTAATGAATGATAACTTTATGAATGGAGCTTAGCGCTCCTGGCTTCCAAATGTCGAACGAAATTTTTTCATTCATTAACTCGCCTGGGCTAATTACATGTAGCGAGAGGCTTACAATTACAGCTCTTGTCCCTTCAACATTACACACTTAAGGTAAACAGTGAAACCTTCTTAATCGTTAGGGGCAATAGGACTGTACGATGACATAACATTCTTGATCGTACGTGAAGTCATTTTTTAGCCTTTTCGGCATGCACATTGTACACTTTCCTTTATAATATATATTGATTATTTAAACCCATGAGCTGTTACAATATTTTTAATTATTTTTAGATTTTAATTATATTTAGACCCAATAATATTTTATGTTGCATTGAACATAGATAAAATTTTAAAAAACAATTAAAAAGGGTTATTAAAAGCAAAAAGGAAAAAGTTCACAATTAAAAAAATTATGATCAAGTTTATGCATTGTTAAATAAGCATGAAAAGGACCTTTTTCAAAATTCGTAGCTACCAAAGTACTCGAATATACTGGTTGAAATTTTATCAGCAGTTTTATGTTGCATGTAAGCATTACATGTAAAAAAATGAGATTTTTATTAAGTCCCCCAGCAGAGATATAGCCTAAAGTTAACAAAAAACTTGAAGTTTAAAAATTCATAAAAAAATAAGGTAACAAATATCAGGGTTAAGAGTACTTTTAATGCAAGCTACTTAGTTAGGTTTATTATCAAACCAAAAATCAGCTTTGATGTATACCCCCTTATTCTCAAAACTTACCCTCAAAAATGGTCTTATGAGAAATTAAAGCAGTTGTTTTCGAGTATTGGACTTCAAAATATGCAAAATATAAAGAGAACCCAAAAGATAGAGCAGACTGTAAGGAAAACAATGGTGTGTATAAAATTTCCGTGGATTTTTTGGAAAGATTTATTGGTTGAATATAACAAGAAAAGCAAAGCGCAGAGTGGAAGCAATTAAAGAAAAAGAGCAATATTGAAATAGTATACATACATACATATATATGTTATATAAAAGAAAAATTAACATGCAATAAGAAATTACAACTAACTACAAGCCTGGGAAAGATGGAGTGAGGTGGGCAAGATCAGAAGAGATAGAGAGCTCGGAACAGAGTGCTCATCCAATCGTTTTAATCTGATAAGTCACCTCTGTTCGGTGGTGGGGGATATTTACAATTATTTGGCAGAGTACAACTACTTAGGGGGCTATACAAAGCATAACTTTAACCTCGCTATTACTTTTATATATTTAATAATTATTTGTCTTCGTTATCTCAATCAATCAGTTGGCGCTACAACCCTGTGACGGGTCCTGGCCTCCTCAATGAGCCTCCACCATTCGGCCCGGTTTTGGGCTGCTACCTTCCAATTTTGGACTCCAAGCAGGTCTCGTGCGTCTTGTACTACGCCGTCCATCCACCGGAGTGGTCCATCTTCTTGGAAAGTGGATTTCCTCCTCCACGACTTTTTTGGAATTTCATCCGAACTCATCCGTGCGACATGTCCTGCCCACCTAAGGCGTCCCAGCTTAATAAATGTCACAACATCTATATCCTGGAGCAGCTCATAGAGTTCCTTATTTCTTCTTCTTCTCCAGCCTTCCTCATCCCTCACCGGCCCATAGATTCTTCGAAGGATCTTTCTCTCGAAGACCAGGAGATTATTTCTATCCTGTGCAGACAGTGTCCATGTCTGGGAGGCGTATGTCAGGACAGGCCTGATTAGAGTTTTATATAAATGGACCTTTGTTTTCCTGCTAATGAGCTTGCTCCGTAGCTGTTTCAACAGACAAAAATAACATCGGTTAGCCGCTGTGATCCTTCGCTTTATTTCAATGGAAACGTTATTGGTTGATGTAACCAGCGATCCAAGATAAATAAACTCCTCTACTCTTTCGAAGGTAGAGCTTCCTATGACAACCTGTCTTTCTTGAGGTCTGGCTATTCCTGTGCACATATATTTCGTTTTATTTTCGTTTACAGCCAACCCCATTCGTTCGGCAGCTTTCTGTAGGCTTAAGAAAGACTCAGTAAGCGCAGAAAAAGATCGCGCCACTATATAAGGTCATCCGCATAACCGAGTAGTTGGACTGATCTATTGAATATGGTGCCATTAATCTGGATGCCTGTTTCTCTCACTACTTTTTCTAAGACCAAATTAAACAGCAGGCATGCCAAAGCATCTCCTTGCCTCAGCCCTTTATTCGAACTAAATTCAGAAGAGAGTTCGGACTGTATGCGGACCCTGCACCTAACATCTCTCATCGTCATTTTTATAAGGCGTATTAGCTTTGAAGGAACCTTCATTTCTCTAAGAGCCTCGTACAGCATAGGATGCTTGATGCTGTCATACGCGTTCTTGAATTCCACGAACAAGTGGTGGGTACACATTTTATGCTCGTGGCCCTTTCCATGATTAGCCTAAGGGTATGAATTTGGTCCACTGTAGATTTCCCTCTCCTGAAGCCAGTCTGGTATCGCCCGATTTCTCGTTCTGCATGCGGGATCAGCCTTTGGTAGAGGATATTAGAGAATAATTTGTAAGCACAAGGGAGCAGCGATATACCCCTGTAGTTAGCACATTCTAATTGATCTCCTTTCTTCTGAAGCGGACATATTAAGGCCTTGCTCCATTGCTGAGGCATCTTCTCTTGAACCCATATCTCGAGGATCATGTCATAAAGTGTCCTCTGCAGTTCCTCTCCACCATATTTAAACAATTCAGCCAGAAATCCATCTTCACCTAGTGCCTTATGGTTCCTCATTTTCTGAATTGCATCTACAACATCTTCCAAATCTGGTGGCTCAACATCCTCTTCCTCAGTTCCTGCTCCCACACCGGGTTCAGTGACTTTTTCATTCAGCAGGCCTCTAAAGTGCCTTACCCACCGCTGAAGTATCTCTTCCTGACTGTTCAAGAGAGTCCCATCTTCTTTTTTACAGGCTTGAATTGTAGGTTTGAAAGGGGCTCTACCATTGTTCACCTTCTGAAAGACCTTCATTTGCACACTTGTGAGCTTCTATTTCTTTCAATGCTTCAATTTCCCATTGTTTCTTCTTCATCTTATGCAACTTCTTCTCATCTCTCCTCCTTTTGCGGTATTTCTCTGTGGGTCCCCTTGTGAACCGTTTCTGCACTATAGCTTGGTAGGCGATATTCTTTGCATCTGTTACGCTTCGGCATTCTTCATCAAACCAAGGCGACCTTGTTACGCGTTCCTTTGAGCCTAAGCATTCGTGTGCAGTTCTTGTAATTACCTGCTCCACATTGTCCCACACTGCCTGAGGGTCTTCATTAATGACATTAACCAGTGTCTCCTGCAGTGTTCTACCTAAATGAGTTTGGAATGAGTTGCATATATCAGGGTCTTGCAATTTCTGGACATTCCACTTCTTAGTCTTGTCTTGATTCCTATATCTCCCATTATTGATTCTTGCCCTGATTCGTGCTATCACTAGGTAGTGGTCGGAATCAACGTCAGCTCCTCTAAAGGTTCTTACGCTCAATAAGTTGGATCTATGGCGTGCACTTATTAGAAGATGGTCAATTTGGTTAAAGGTGTTGAGGTCTGGGGATCTCCATGTTGCTTTGTGTATCCTGCGTGAGAGTGTGGTTCCAACCACCAAGTTCCGAGAGGCTGCAAAATTAACGACTCTCTGACCATTTTCATTACATTCCTCATGGATGCTGTGTGGCCCGACCGTTGGATAGTAGATGTTTTCTCGGCCAATCTTTGCGTTAAAGTCCCCTGCCAGTATTTTGATGTCGCTTTTTGGGCAGGCGTCATCTGCCCTTTCCAAAACATCATAAAACTCCTCCTTGTCCTCTTCACTTGAGGTTTCCGTTGGGGCATGGCAGCTGATTATGGAATAGTTGTAAAAGGTTCCCTTGATCCTTATTGTACATATGCGCTCATTTATAGGGTTGAATCCAATGACATTGTGCCGCATTCGCCCTTTCATAATGAAACCGGTACCGAAACAATAGTTTCGCGGATGACAGCTGTAGTAAATTGTATGAGCTCTCTTCTCAATAGTCCCGCTTCCAGTCCATCGAATTTCTTGGATGGCAGCTATGTCATACCTATACTTGTCCAACTCATTCAGGAGGATATGAAGTCTTCCGGGTCTATGCAAAGTTAAAATGTTCCAGAAGGCCAGTCGAAAGTCCATTTGACGTTTTCCATGTCGGTTACCATGGGGCAGTCCGGCATTTTCTCGTTGAGGTCTCATGATGAATAGTCTTCAGAGGTGAGGGTTATCAGCCCTCGCCCTCCTAGTCAGGTGGAGGGGCTGCCTCCTCAAAGCCTCCTGACCTGCTCCCCCACCCGGGGCGGCTACCTAGGGGAGGTGACCCTGGGGTATGTAGTGTATGTGACCTTTGTCTGTAGTGCGGGGGTGTGTGTAGTGTACTGTAATTAGTGTACTATGTGTGAATGTCAGTGTACTGTTCTCCCAACCTGGAGGGCCAGTGGCTGTCTGCAGTCTAACGACTGGGCGATGGGGCCGCCACCTCCATACGTCACCTTCCTACGTTATCTACCTTATGCAAATATAAAGAGACGTTATCATCTACACTTTGAAAGTCTACGGCTTAACTTATTTACGAGTTAAAGGAACTTCATTTAATGCTATATAATATAATTGAATACAATTATACCTTAAAGAATACAATAATAATTTATACAATGCTGCCATAATACAATTACAATTACAATTACAATTAGCTATACAATTTATTTATATTCAAATACAATATTTAATAAACATAATATTATACATAGGTCACCACAACTTACCAGTCTTAAGAAAATAAGTTTCTCATAAGAGCATATATACTCAAAAATCGGCCGGCACAGTGAAACAATGATGGCTGCCCTTTATAAACGGTTCCTAAATTTTTTTAAAACTTGTTTTGAACTACTGATTTCATAAGTAATTAGTAAAAATATAACTTTTTCTAAATAAAATGGTCAAGCAACCAAATGATTTTTTTCTGGACCATTTCAAATGGATTGATGCTTCTAGACTTTTTAATTTTGGTTAAATAAACTTTTGGAATTTTCTTCATTGGTAGTGAGGAGTTGAGTAAATTCCTTGAATAAAGAATTTATCAACCCTTTTTGTTGAACATTTCCAGTTTTTAATAGTCAATAACTAAATGACTCATTTTGTTTGGTTAGATAAAACAATAATAGTCTTTAATTGTCCTGACGTGGAATTATCTTCAGATTCTTGATACATTTCTTGGTCTTTTGATATTTCTTTATCCTTGTTGCTGTATTTTCATTAAATTCTCCCCTTAGTTTTTTAATTTGATTTAGCCGAAGGCTTGATTGAGCCCAGCTGAGGCTTTTATTAAATTTTCTACTTCTGGTTTTGTATTATTTCTGTATTGGTTAATCCTTTGATTATCATTTCCTTGGTCACTTTCCTGTAAAGAAGTCCTAATTGGAGATAGCCTCTTTTACTTTACTACAGATACCTCTTTTAAGTTGGTAAAGCATTACCTCTTCATTATTTTTCTCAAAATGTCTCGCCATTGATTTACAAATAAATTCATCAAGTTTTGTGCTTATAGGCACAAGCTACTTCTGGTTTTGTATTATTTCTGTATTGGTTAATCCTTTGATTATCATTTCCTTGGTCAATTTCCTGTAAAGAAGTTCTAATTGGAGATAGCCTCTTTTACTTTACTACAGATACCTCTTTTAACATCTTGGTAAAGCATTACCTCTTCATTATTTTTCTCAAAATGTCTCACCATTGATTTACAAATAAATTCATCAAGTTTTGTGCTTACAGGCACAAGCTATCAGAATCATGTTGCAGAAATATTGCTGGGGAGTTATATTTGTGTGGTAGCAATAGCTGCAATGATTTAATTCTTCCCAGAAAAGGAATTATATTTTTCCTTCCGGAACTTAATTAAAAATTCTCCAATAAAGGTGTCAAAGTCATTTATTTTGGCCTCTAATTTTATATTTCTTGTTACTAGGGATAATTAGGAACTGTTATTTACTCCAAATAAACAAAATTAAAAGTACTTCATAGGAAGATTTCTTCCTAAGTCATTTATTCCATAGCAGATCGTTGCTATGATAAAACCTATCTCATATTAAAGAATGTGTGTGGCATATACATACCATTTCGCCGGACTATGTTTTTTGGACTCATGGGACCCCAATATTTAGGTTTCCTTTGAATTGTTCATGATTGCAGTTTCCCCTTTCAATATATTTCATATGTAGGTAATTGAAAGTAAAATTGTGCTAAACAGTCACTGGTATATAATTTTGTTGTAACCTAATAATGTAATTACATTTTGAAAAAGTTATTTATAAAAATTATTCGCCTATCAGGATTCGTTATTCGATTTTCAATATTGGCCTTCTGTTTTAGAAAATGAATTAGTGAGCTGTTAAAGTTAGTTCAATATCAACTGTATCAAGCCCATCTAGTTAATATACATTATGATGACTCATGTGGAAATATGGAATTTTTAAATTTCCTTATAGAAGATATAATATCAAAAAAGTATAAAAGAAAAAATATATTATATAAATAAGTCAGTTAATCTATGTTGCTTGTGCTTTGTTGAAATTATCACAACAGCATTATCAGTTATTTTTATTTATTATGAGGCTGTAATGGGGAGAGGGGTATCTCATTGGTAAGGCATTGATTGCTGTGCTCAAGGTCCTGGGTTTGAATCTGGCTTGGTGCAGGATGTCTTTAATATTCGGGTCTTTTTTACTTTAGGTACACCAGTTACTTTTTCATGTTATTAGTGATTTCAGTTATCAAGTCATATGATCTTTATTGACGGTTATAAAACCTCATACAATTTGCCAATTGAAGAAGGTAATTTGATATTCTATAAATCTCATGAAAACCTGATGGTTGAGCATGATCACAGTCAAATCACCTTGCATGACTGCTGACTAAGAAACAGTACTGCCTTACACGGGTTGTATTGGTACAGGTTTATGAGGATGTAATGAAATTTAGTAAAATAACAATGAGGTCTGATTTTAAAGAATTATATCTTGAAGCATTCAGTCCATATGGATAAATGGTGATGTACATATATAAAAGAATACCTTGAGAAGTTTTAGTATCTGGAGTTTTCAGTACATATAGTTATTTATTATTATTATTATTATTAAATTCTCGGATCCCTTAGGTGGGACATATGGCCTTTATGAAGTCCTGCTAGCCATCTCTATCTTCCGCAAGCTCCTTGACACCTGATCATGTCTGCCCTGTTCTCCGTATCTCCTTCCGGGTTTGTCTCCATGTTTATCTCCACCCTCGTCGTCTTTTTCTGTTTTTGAAAGTCTGCAGCTTCTTTGTTAATTGTTTAGTGACTTTCTAGGTCCCACAAGCATAAAGTAAACCATCCTTCACATTGCTGTTAAACAGCCATAACTTGGTATCCCTCCGAAGCTCCTTCAACCTCCAGACAGGCCAGAGCTGAGAGAAGGCCCTTTAAGCTTTTCTTAAACGGCTACTGATGTTTGAATCTGCTCACCCACCCTGTCTGACCATTATTGGTGATTCCAGAGGGGGGCTGTGGGGGCTGCAGCCCCTCCCTTTGAAAATTGTTTCGTCATTTAAAGATAGAATTTGACCTTCCTTAATGTAAGGAAGCAAGTTAAAGAACAAATAATGTGCAGAATAAGTAGAATCTTAGTTGTGGAAAAGGAACATAAAGGTAAAAAAGCTGATTAGCAGATCCAGATGAAGGGCTGTGGGGCGGCAGCCCCCCCCTCTACGATCGGCTAGATCCGCCCAGGCTAACCATACATCTTAGGTATCAAAATTTGTCGACCTTTTCAACTTCTTGTTGCTTGCTGCTTGTTGGTAGGGTGCTACTTAGAAGAATGAATAACATTATTAAACATTTATTTTCTGTGTATCATGATTCATTAAAATAATTTAAATTACATTAATTATTACTTTCACTTACCTATATATGAAATATATAATAAGGGAAAGTATTGCTATATTATTTATTGCCATCCCTACCGTGCCTGAAAGGCAAATATGGGTTTTGGGAGCAGTTGGATGCTATCCATTTTATTGCATATCCAAATTATTGCTATATATGAAATATATAGTGAGGGAAAGTATTGAGATCGTGAAAAATTTCGACTTCTGGTTTTCAACGGAAATACACGTTTTGGGGTCCCTGAGTCCAAATAACCAAGTCCCGCGAAATGGTCTGTGTGTGTGTGAGTGTGTGCGTGTGCGTGTGTGAGTGAACTTTATCTTCATTTAGATACCATGGAAACAAACTAATTCCATTAAATAAGTTTGTTACAAAACATTTTGACCACTCTTTCCCATGAACAGAACGCGTTCACTTATAAACAATGGTTTGTCATTAAACGCGTGCCGCGCATGCGTGGAATTAACTGGTTTATGAGTTGTCGGGATATTTTTTTTTTTTTTTTTCACCTTTATATTGTTATTCGATTTTTTTCATACTTTAGCATTTCTTATTTTGAGGCTTAATGATAGACAGTTAAGTTCTCCATATAAACAAAATCAAAAGTACCTTATCGGAAACCAAAAATGTTTTCTTCCCCATTTCGTAGAATATTTCTACGATGATAAATCCTACCTGATATTAAATAATGCTAGATCCACATTGAACATTACGAGTTTAATCAAAATCGTTCGAGCCGTTTTTGAGAAAATCGAAAAAAAAAATAAAAATGTATGAAATAAAGTGCCACCTTCGTTGATGTAATGTCGGCATGGGCGGATCCAGCCGATTGTAAAGGGGGGGGGCTGCAGCCCCACAGCACTTCATTTGGATCTGCTAATCAGCTTTTTTACCTTTATATTCCTTTCCAACAACTAAAATTCTAATTGTTCTGCCCATTATTTGTTCTGTAAGGAAAGTCAAAATTCTATCTTTAAATGACGTACATTTTTCCAAAGGGAGGGGCTGCAGCCCCCACCCATGAATGTCGGGCTTATAACAGGGTTATTCATATGTTCTCAGCCCGAAACTCCTTTTCTGGGGGGATTAGTGGGTATAATATAATAAACTAGCTAGGGAGTGACCTCACAACTGTGTGATAAACGGAAAAACTGTTGTAGTACTTAGGCAGCTGCCCCCCCCCCCCCCCTGGAATGCTGGAAGCAATAATTTTTTAGGCTTTTAAGACTGGAAGCAATAATAGAATAAATTTTTTTCAAGCAAATAATTGTAATAACTTAGTTGATAAAGCACTGCTATAATTATACATAATTTTGGTTTCATTCACCTTTTCCGCGGTAAGGTGTTACAACCTGAACGACCATAGCTTGCCCCCTCTACCTTTTAGCTTACCCCCCCCCCCCTAGTTTTGATCCTGGGTACGCCCTTGGAAGGGTCTTTCATGAGTTGTAGTGGTATAGGTTTTTTTTACTATGTTTAGGTGCTTATAAAATGAGCTGTGTTCATAACAAATACGCCAATTAATTGAAAAATATTGGGGGGAAATCCTTTATGTCGTTCTCGATTTATCAAGTTGTGGCTCAAATACCACCATAATTTTAGAATCGCCCGTTTACACATCTATCAAAAAACTTCGATTTTTTCTTTAAGTAGGTGGGCAAGTATAAGTGTGGTGCGCTCATCGCACCTAATGTTTTTTCTTTAACGTTCACTAATCTTGGGAGAGAGGCCCATGGGCTACCCCTTATATACCCTGGCTTTATTGATTTTTTTATTGAATTTTTCCTCTACCTAATAAACCTATTGATTCTTATTATTGTCCTAGAATCTTCGAAAGCTCCTAAGTAAGATATTTTATAAAAATATAGAAATACAAAAATTTTTACTTTGATTATCGGAGGATTTTTTGATGATGTTATAATTCATTTTCGATGGTTGGGTTGGTGCTATTTTATGAGTTCGTAAAGCTCTAAACCTCCTTTAATTTGCGTGTGGATTGGTGGACCCTTGTTAAATTTATCACAATTTTTCGGTTTAAAAAAAGCAAAGGCCCCCGTTTGGCGAACATTTTTAGAGAAAAGATTTATAATTCGAATGCTATGCTAATTTGTATTTGGGTTATGTATGGAGTGCTTAACAAGAATATAAACTTGATCTTCCCTAAAAATACATTTAAACCTAGTAAAAAATAACTTACAACATGTAAATTTTGATTCCGGTTCACTATTTACTGAAAAACAGTCTAAAAATCTAATATTGGTGAATTGAACAGTGGTATCAATATTAGCATCATGCTAACACCTATGCTTGAAATACAACTGGAACCATTTGACTGTGCCAATCTTTCCCCCACATTGGGAGGTTTCCGCAAAAGCTTGAATTGTTTACACAATCCCAGGGATAATTAGCAAAAACGAATCGTTACCTATCGAACTGCCAAACCGGAATTTGGGAACCGGTTTATCAAAGAGGAATAACCACCATACGAATTTTCTAAAAAGCCTTCACTGGAGCAGGTTAAGGGAAATGCATGGTGGCGGAATGTTCTTAGCATTTCCAAATGGTGGAAGTGTCTATCACCACAGGGCTTAACTTCTGTGAAAACACTTACCGCTGTGGAATCGACAGTAATGAAAGAGCGACATGCTAGCGAAAACTGAATCCCTGATACCTAAGTTTAACCCCCTCCTCCAAAAATTGAATTGGTCAAGGCCATTAATTTTAGTTTCATCTGGGAGCGATGATAAGGCTCGCAAGACTAAGACACAGGACCGGACTCATAAGACTCAAATCGCATATGTCTGGGAGGTTCAAGATTGGAAGGAATCCAGTCCCCAATATGAGTGCGGTGAAGGAGAACAAACAGCTGCCACACCCTGAAGTCCTGTAGGATTTTTAATAATGCTAGTATGAAAATTGGCCCAGAACCGACACCCTTTAAAATTGCTTGGTGCCTACTAATTTCCTAAATATGTGAATTCGGTTTGCGACATAGTAACCCCATTAAATGTGGGCATTGTTTGAATACAGCCCTTTATTCTTTTTCTTAATCTGGCGCGTTGCGCGCATCACACAACTTTCACTTACCACGCTTCGCTCGTTGACTAAAAATACACATTATGTTTTTGAAAATGACGTACTTAAGTGCTACCGGAAGTACCACCAACCTCAATGACAACTGTTTTTTTTTAATTACTGGAAAGTGATTACCGTGAACAGTAACAGTACTTCATACAGCATTGTACCAAGAAGGAAGTTGACCCACTTACTCATTAGACTCTGTACTTTCATTTGAATTTTTTTTTAATAGCAATTTCAAGTCTAATTTAATCTTTTTCAACTCAAATTTAACTACTTCCTGTGCACTCGGTCTAATCCACTACCAAAGCATCATGACCACTTATTTATTAAGAATAATATTTATTTTTAAGTACGTGGTGGGGAGCGCTATAATATAAATAATTTTTTTTACATTTCTTTCACACAGGGGTCTATTATTATGTAATCGGGGAAGAGTTTTAGAAAAAAATATCCATTTGGATATTAGTGGCGGGAGGGGGGGGGGGGCGTATTAATATTTAAAAAATTAATCTTATAGGATTTCCGTGACATGGCGGTCTAATATTTTGTTACCGAGGACGGCGTTTTTTAAAAAAAATATTAATTTTGATTTTATTAGGGGGGCACTAATACTGAAAACAGCAACTTTTTCGGATTTCTTGCACACGTGTGTCTAATATTATGGCATCGAGGACGGTAGTTTATAAAAAAAATTTCAATTTTGAAGTTTAATGGCGAGGCCTTTAATGTAGAAAAAGATAATTATGCCGATTATGAAACAGGGTAAATTTCTCTTAAGAAAATATAAAAGGTTAATAAAACATGATCTAGTTAGCGAAGTCTAAAATCCAGTATATTTTTAAATCTTTAATATTTTATTCCTAGCAAATAGTTCATTGTTTGGGAAAGATACAAATAGTAATAGAATATGATAAAATGGAGTACATGTTGTTATTACAAATAGAATTTCGTAATAAATAACCAGCAAGTTCGTGACTTTAAAATAGTAACTCATATTTTAGAGATCCGAAATATTAAAAGATAAATACGCTATTGAAGGAATCCGAGAATCCGTAGATTGAATATTATATTTCCAACCCTCAACATTTAAACATTTTTTTTTTAAATATAGGTAGGTATATACACAAAAAAATGCCATCTTTTAGCTAATAAATCTGAAGCGTTAATATATTTAATATAAGCGCACCCCCGCTTAAAAAATATATATATGTTTCTTTCATAACCATTGTCCTTGATGGAATAATGATATCCATAAATATCATAGTTATCCGAATAATAAATATTTTTCAATATAAGGATGCCGCCAATAAAATTAAAAGCAGGTATTATTTTTAAAACAAAAAAAAAAAACAAACCACTGCTAAAATATTTAACTTTTTCAATATGTAGCGCTCCCTCCACTAAATTCGATTTCATTTACTATATTTAAAAAAAAAAATTAACTTTTAAATATCAGTAGGTTTTATTTAAAAAATTAATGAAGCCTTAAAAAGTCTAAATACTACGAACCCTTCCAACAGTCATAAGAATTTCATTTGCTTGCCCCACCTAGACGAGAATTTTACCAGCTTGCCCCTAGATGAAATCCTGCGGACGCCCATTTTGTTTTCCATTGTAAAACGAAATGAAAAAGATTTGTTTGTAATCATTTAACTATTCTTTAAAAATCGCCAGTCAGATTTGAAAATAAGTTAAGTAGTTTCATAGAAAACGGACCTGAACGGCGAACAGGCTGCAGTGACTGGTGCGTATCCAGTCTTTTGCCACAACGTTGAGTTCTCATACATGATATAATCACAGCGGTTTTAAGATATTAATTTATATTGTTGTGTAGACTAATTATTTTTTGTACGTTTCTTTATTTATTCTGAATCTAGAAATATGGTATCTAGCTTTAATAAAAGACCAGTTTTGGCGAAATTAAGCCTAATGGTGAATATCAGCAATCAAAAAACTATCTAAAATCAAATTCATCATTCCCTCGTGTTCGAACGCCATTTGGGGAGACGACAACTTTTTTTTCTGGGAATATTAGCTTTTTATTAATCATTTATTACAGGGAACACAACACTAGGTAGTTTATAGGAATGTGTGTGGGGGGGGGGGGGATTCACGGTAGGGAGGTCTGGCCCACCATGTATTTGGCCCCCTAGGTTTGTCCAATTTTGACGAAATATTTGTACACCCACCATTTCCTGGGACTTGATTACCAGAAGTCGAAATTATTCACGATCACAATACTTTTCCTTACTGTATATTTCATTAGTGGGTCACCTGTGGTGTAGTGGTTAGCATAGAAACCTACAACACTAAAGGTCGCGAGTACGCGTCCCGAGGTGGCCCTAGGATTTTTTAATGGGAATAAAAAATCCTTCTCTATGCCTTCCCTCGGATAGGACGTAAAATGGAGGTTCCGAGCCTGTACGATGTCAAGTACTCGTTAAAGATCCCTATCCTAATTATACCTGGATAGGCAAAATTTAGGACTCCTTCAGTAGCATCGTCCTATTAGTCTTAGTGGCATAAAGTGACATTAAAAAAAACAAACAAACAATTTCATAAATGGTTAAGTGAAAGTAAAAAATTCACCTGTTAAAAGATTTCACCTTATCTTCTTTTGGTAAATATCTATTAAAAACTAATTTACATTTTACTTAGACAACCCCTTATGTTTGTTGCATGCCTTCAGAAGTTATTGAATAGTTCCAGGAGTAAGCTGCATTTTTAAAATCTAAATTTAAATTTTAAATTCCAGGATTTCATTCACTGCTCAATAGTATGAAAACTATTTATGTCACAAAAATATTTTATTTATTTTTTGTTAAATTTTTACTTTTACTTACCTATAATCTCATTACCTGATATAATCATATAATGTATTTTTAACGGACTTCGAACGAAAGAGGAGGTTACTCTATTCGATACGTATGTGACTTTTTTTTTGTGCTTTTTTACTTTCACTTACCTATATATGAAATATATAGTAAGTGGAAGTATTGCGATCGTGAAAAATTTCGACTTCCTGTTTTCAACGGAAATACACGTTTTGGGGTCCCCTGAGTCCAAATGACCAAGTCCCGCGAAATGGTCTGTGTGTGTGTGTGTGTGTGTGTGTGTGTGTTGTGTGTGTGTGTGTGTGTGTGTGTGTGTGTGTGTGTGTGTGTGTGTGTGTGTGTGTGTGTGTGTGTGTGTGTGTGTGTGTGTGTGTGTGTGTGTGTGTGTGTGTGTGTGTGTGTGTGTGTGTGTGTGTGAACAGACTAGCTCAAAAACTATAAACCGTGCGAACCTGAAATTTGGTATTTAGTGTAGGTATATGCCCGCGATGTGACAGCAAAAATTTCATCAAAATTGCTCAAACGGAGGGGGTAGTTTATTTTATAACTTTTTACGTTTTTTTCGATTTTCTCAAAAACGGCTCTAACGATTTTGATTAAACTAAGTATTTGATCTATTTATATGCCCGAGATATGACTGTAAAAATTTCATCAAAATTGATTAACCGGAGGGGGGACTTTACATAATAAATTTCGTATCATTTTCACGTGTTTTTTTTTTTTTTCTCAAAAGCTGCTTTAACGATTTTGATCAAACTGGGTATTTGATGTATGTATATGCCCGAGATACGACTGTAACAATTTCATCAAAATTGATTAACCGGAGGGGGGACTTTACTTAAAAAAATTTCGTATCATTTTCACGTGTTTTTTTTATTTACTTAAAAACGGCTTTAACGATTTTGATCAAACTGGGTATTTGATGTATTTATATGCCCGAGATATGACTGTAAAAATTTCATCAGAATTGATCAACCGGAGGGGGGACTTTACTTAATAAATTTTGTATCATTTGCACGTGTTTTTTTAATTACTCAAAAACGGCTTTAACGATTTTGATCAAACTGGGTACTTGACGTACGTATATGTTAAAGATGTGATAGACCGCATTTCATCAAAATTGCTCAAACGGAGGGGGCACTTTATTTTTCAACTATTTTTGCAATTTTTACCTTTTTTTCGATTTTCTCAGAAACGGCTTTAACGATTTTCATCAAATTCGTCATGTTTAATGAAAATTAGGTTTTCTTTAATATCAGGTAAGCTTTATCATTATTAAAATGTTCTGGGGGGGGCTTAAATGGGGTAGGGGCCTTTTTTGTTTTTTACTTTCTTTCTTATAAAGTACCTTTGTTTTTGTTTACATGGAGAAATTAACTGTCTCTCGTTACGCCTAAAAATAAGAAATGGCTAAATATGAGATATGATAAAAACCAAGTAAACATAATGAGGAGAAAAAAAGAAAAATATTCAGTCAACTCATAAAACACGTTGAGCCCACGCATGACGCTTTTAATGACAGACCATTGTTCATAATTAATGCCCTTCTGTTCATTTAATGGAAATGATTTGTTTCATGGGAAATAAATGAAATATTCAACAAGAACTTAGAGAATTATAAAATCAGTCGACTTGGAGTACTATGCTTGCTTTGCCGAATTATCTCAAGTAAAAACTTTTATTTAATAATAAAAGAAATTAGTGTTTGTTATAGAGCAAAGGAAAACAAAAATAAGAAATGAATGTGGAAAATGTGTAACTGAGTGAGAAATGGCATTAACACAACGCATTAATTTCTAATCTAAGTTGGTAAGTGAAAGTTGTGTGTTGCGCGCACGCACCAGATTTTTTTTCTACCTATGTTCACCGATTACTCAGAGATGGATGAACCAATTGAAACGAAACAAACCTTTTGCATCTTGTAGAGTATTTTCCCAAGGTGGTCCCATTGAAACCTTTTTTGGGTTCTTAATTTATTTAAGAAGTTATCGGGAAAAAACATTAAATTAATTATTTAATTATGTAACATAAGGTATGCTGCAACAAGCTATTAAAACCAGAGTTGGGCATATTTATATTTATAAATGCGAATATGAATTTATTTTTATCTTAATTTTAATGTGAATATGAATATAAATTTATTTATATCACAATATTTGTGAATATGATTATAAATAAATTCGTATTTACAAGTGTGAATATAAATAAATTCATATTCACAGGTGTGAATACGAATTTATTCATATATACAAATTTTTCTGTAAATAAAAAAAATTCACAGGGAAAATTGTGAATATTCAAAAAAAAAAGTGAATATTTATATCTCAGTCTGTGAATTCGGCCGCATATACAAATAGAGATGTGAATATGGAAAAATTCACAAATTGAGATGTGAATTTCTACTAAATTCTTAATTTCCCAACAAATTTATAAAATTCTTTTGGGATTTCTCCATATTGGTACACATTATAGAGTTAACCCTTTTTATGGAAATCACATCAGATATTACCTGATATCGATTCCTAGGTTTTTTGGGATGCTGATTATGAAAAAAATATCGATTTTGAGATCCCACCGCCAGGTATCGATTTATTACAACTTGCGCGATATAATCAATCTTGGTGTCGGCTATAGGGTTATCTGAGGTGCTGATTTTGAAAATGATATCGATTTTGAGATTCCGCCGTCAGGTATCAATTTATTACAACTTACGCGATATAATCGATCTTGGTGTCGGCTATAGGGTTATCTGAGGTGCTGATTATGAAAATGATATCGATTTTGAGATTCCGCCGTCATTCGATTTATTACAACTTACGCGATGTAATCGATCTTGGTGTCGGCTACAGGGTTACCTGAGGTGCTGATTATGAAAATGATACCGATTTTGAGATTCCGCCGTCAGGTATCGATTTATTACAACTTGTGCGATATAATCGATCTTGGTGTCGGCTATAGGGATAGCTGAGGTGCTGATTATGAAAATGATATCGATTTTGAGATTCCGCCGTCAGGTATTGATTATTACAACTTGCGCGATATAATCTATCTTGGTATTGGTCATAGGGTTAACTATAGGTTTATAGGTATATTTTTAATTTAAAATACGAATATGAATTTAATTATACTCTGATTTATATGTCGATATGTGTCAAATTTAATGATTATTATTATTATTATCATTATTGTACCCACACTTAACCCTATAGCCGTCACCAAGATCGATTATATCGCGTAAGTTGTAATAAATCGATACCTGACGGCGGAATTTCAAAATCGATATCATTTTCATAATTAGCACCTCAGATAACCCTATAGCCGACACCAAGATCGATTATATCGCGCAAGTTGTAATAAATCGGTACCTGACGGCAGAATCTCAAAATCGATATCATTTTCATAATTAGCACCTCAGATAACCCTATGGCCGACACCAATATCGATCATATCGCGCAAGTTGTAATAAATCGATACCTGGCGGTGGAATCTCAAAATCGATATTTTTTTCATAATCAGCATCCCAAAAAACCTAGGAATCGATATCAGGTAATATCTGATGTGATTTCCATAAAAAGGGTTAACTCTATAATGTGTACCAATATGGAGAAATCCCAAAAGAATTTTATAAATTTGTTGGGAAATTATGAATTTAGTAGAAATTCACATCTCAATTTGTGAATTTTTCCATATTCACATCTCTATTTGTAAATACGGCCGAATTCACAGACTGAGATATAAATATTCACATTTTTTTGTGAATATTCACAATTTTCCCTGTGAATTTTTTTTTATTTACAGAAAAATTTGTATATATGAATAAATTCGTATTCACACCTGTGAATATGAATTTATTTATATTCACACTTGTAAATACGAATTTATTTATAATCATATTCACAAATATTGTGATATAAATAAATTTATATTCATATTCACATTAAAATTAAGATAAAAAAAATCTGGAACGTGCGCGCAACACACAACTTTCACTTACCAACTTACTTAGATAAGAAATTGAAGTGTTTTGTTAAATATCATTACCCAAAGTCACACATTTTTCTACATTCATATCTTATTTTTATTAATCGTTAAAGCCGTTTTTGAGTAAATAAAAAACCCCGTGAAAATGATACAAAATTTATTAAGTAAAGTCCCCCCTTCGGTTGATCAATTTTGATGAAATGTTGGCTATCACATATTTGGCATATACATACATTAAATACCAAGTTTGATTAAAATCGTTAAAACCGTTTTTGAGTAAATAAAAAAACACGTGAAAATGATACAAAATTTATTAAGTGAAGTCCCCCTTCCGGTTGATCAATTGTGATGAAATGTTGGTTATCACATCTTTGGCATATAAATACATCAAATACCAAGTTTGATCAAAATCGTTAAAACCGTTTTTGAGTAAATAAAAAAAACATGTGAAAATGATACAAAATTTATTAAGTAAAGTCCCCCCTCCGGTTGATCAATTTTGATGAAATTTTTACAGTCATATTTCAGGCAAATAAATAGATCAAATACTCAGTTTAATCAAAATCGTTAGAGCCGTTTTTGAGAAAATCGAAAAAAACTTAAAAAGTTATTAAGTAAAGTACCCCCTCCCTTTGAGCAAATTTGATGAAATTTTTGCTGTCACATCGCGGGCTTATACATACTCTAAATACCCAATTTCAGGTTCGCACGGTTTATAGTTTTTGAGCTAGTCTGTTCACACACACACACACACACACACACACACACAGACACACACACACACAGACCATTTCGCGGGACTTGGTTATTTTGACTCAGGGGACCCCAAAACGTGTATTTCCGTTGAAAACCGGAAGTCGAAAATTTTCACGATCGCAATACTTCCACTTACTATATATTTCCTATATAGGTAAGTGAAAGTAATAAATTCATATTCGTATTTATAAATATAAATATGCCCAACTCTGATTACAACTAATTTATAACTAACAAATCCCAATATTGTTTTACTGCTGGATGCATCAATTGGGAAAACCAACCAATCAAATTCAGAATCAAAAGAGTGGGGGGAGAACATGAGCAGTCTGTTAGTTATCGATGTGTTTTAAGTGCTTGTTGGAACAACCCTATACATAACCTTAATATTTTATTATATTTTATAATATTTAAATATTATTAATATTTCAAAAATAGATTTAAATATGATATATAATATCGCAGTCGTTTACTGTAGCGATAATAGCATAAATATTAGATAGATACATATATATTCACCGATAACAGTAAACCTTAATTTAGATCTAATCGACGGTTGGACACCATAATTATAAGACCAAAAAATTCGTTGAATTCCAGGAAAGGCTGAGTATTGATAATCGTTTTAAAGCAGAATTTAAGACTTCTTCAAGTTCCTGAAAGATCGTTTAAATTTAAAATCGTAGCTATTATTGATTTAAATTAGATTTTGATTTCTATCTTTTACTGACTATGTACATTAAAAAGGAATACAATAATTCCTGGAAAAGCTTATTTTCAGTTTACTTAACAAAGGATTCAGATACCTCGGTCTTCTTCCGGATACACTCGGTCACTGTTAAATATCTTGTCGGAGATCTTTTGCCGATTCTTCATGAGTGACACTTATCCGGATTACTATTATCGGTTTTTAATTTTGTTTCTACAACTATTGAGGCTTTTGCTGATGCCCATCCATCAATAAAAAATGCCAAGTAAAACTTGATAACTCCCCGAAAACAACCTCATTGTATGAAAGTCCCTTCAGCGAAAATTTGGCAGTCATGAAAATGATTGATAAAAATGATGATAAATGCTACGCCATTAGAATTGAAGCAACAGTGTTTAGCAATTTATTTTCTGAATAATGTTTTATTACGAAGGATATAATTCTTAGTAGTTCGGTAAAAAATTTAGTCAAAAATTTATCGAAGGGAATCACGAACATAATTGACTCAAACTTTTGAATTAAATCAGTAGGCTAATATCGAGAATAATAATATCCTTCGTAATAATAAATTAACCATAAAATGAGTCCCAAACTCTGTTGCTTCTATCCTAACGGGGCAGTCTTTTTGCTATCGATCAATTTAATGGCTGCCCCTTTTTTGCTGGGACTTCTATCCAATGATGTTGTTTAATCTACTTTTCCAACGATTGATTTAAATAAAGCAATATTAACGGTTCCTACCGGGGGCCTTTAATATAATATCGCCATAGTTTTCAGAAGGATATTCAAGCAATCATAATTCCAAAATTACTTTCCAATTTATTATAGGTCACATTACTATCCTCATCGATTCTCCATTAACGATATCTTGTCTAAAACCGGCCAAAATCTCGAATGTTCAGTGACGTATCTACTTCATCTTGGAATGGCCGGATTTATGTATTTATGTATATTTAACTCAACACATCTCGGAACACTGATGATGCATGTAAATGACTAGTAGTGACGACAATATTTAGCAAAGGAAAAATATTGTCATTGTGGAAAAACATTTTATGTGTTCCCTTCCCAATGGAACATTGATCTTCTTAAAAATAAAAAATCTGGTGCGTGCGTGCAACACACAACTTTCACTTACTAACTTACTTAGATTAGAAATTAATGCATTTTGTTAATTGCCACTTCTCAAATGAACAGAACGGCTTTAATTATGAACAATGGTCTGTCATTAAAGTCGTACTCCGCATGCGTGGGATCAACGAGTTTTATGAGTTGAATGAATATTTTTATTTTTTTCTCCTCTTTATGTTTTCTTTATTTTAATCATATCTCATATTTAGCCATTTCTTATTTTTAGGCGTAACGAGAGACAGTTAATTTCTCCAGATAAACAAAAACAAAGGTACTTTATAGGAAACAAACAAACAAAAATCTGGTGCGTGCGCGCAACACACAACTTTCACTTACCAACTTACTTAGATTAGAAATTGACGTGTTTTGCTAATAATCATTTCCCAAAGGACACATTTTTCTACATTCATATCTTATTTTTGTTAATCGTTAAAGCCGTTTTTGAGTAAATAAAAAAAACCTGTGAAAATGATACAAAATTTATTAAGTAAAGTGCCCCCTCCCGTAGATCAATTTTGATGAAATTTTTACAGTCATATCTCGGGCATATAAATACATCAAATACCAAGTTTGATCAAAATCGTTAAAACCGTTTTTGAGTAAATAAAAAAAAACATGTGAAAATGGTACAAAATTTATTAAGTAAAGTCCCCCTCCCGTAGATCAATTTTGATGAAATTTTTACAGTCACATCTCGGTCATATAAATACATCAAATACCAAGTTTGATCAAAATCGTTAAAACCGTTTTTGATTAAATAAAAAAAACACGTGAAAATGATACAAAATTTATTAAGTAAAGTCCCCCCTCCGGTTAATCAATTTTGATGAAATTTTTACAGTCATATTTCGGGCATATATATCGATCAAATACTCAGTTTAATCAAAATCGTTAGAGCCGTTTTTGAGAAAATCGAAAAAAACGTAAAAAGTTATTAAATAAAGTACCCCCTCCCTTTGAGCAATTTTGATGAAATTTTTGCTGTCACATCGCGGGAATATACCTACACTACATACCCAATTTAAGGTTCCCACGGTTTATAGTTGTTGAGCTAGTCTGTTCACATACACACACACACACACACACACAGACCATTTCGCGGGACTTGGTTATTTCGACTCAGGGGATCCCAAAACGTGTATTTCCGTTGAAAACCGGAAGTCGAATTTTTTCACGATCGCAATACTTCTACTTACTATGTATTTCATAGATAGGTAAGTGAAAGTAAAATCCATTTATAATCATAAAACGTAGTGTGTAGGGAGCATTCCCACTTTTCTGTGTGTATTCATAAAATTGAAAAGGTGACTGTTTATATAATTATTGTACAATAAAAAGGCCTGGGAAAGACAAACCTGGTAGAGCGTAAAAAGATTTCGATTTTTTTTTTAAACCAACGTACGGTTTTCTACCGTATATATTTGTCATCTTCTCCAACTAAAAAGTGTGAAATAAAACACATTTTATAAAAAATATTAAACCGACTTCGAAACCTAGGAACCAGTAAAAATAAATTCACTGAAAAGTATGAAATAATTACCTTCTGATTTTTATGAATACACGCCAATTTTGAAAATGGTATAAAAAGTGGGAAAATGCAATAAGACGAATAATTTTATTTTGATTTGTACAAATACACACTAATTGTTAATAAAAATTATTAAATTAAAATATTAAATACTATGTTCAATACAACACAATCTTTTCGGAGGCGGCGCAAAATTTAAAATTTTTAACACTAGACATTATGAAAATCATCTAAATGGATCTTCTCTTCCCATCTATTGATTTCAATGCCCACTAATGGAATTATATCAGTAACATGTTATTTCTATTTTGCGCCGTCTCCGAAAAGATTTCGTTGTATTGAACATAGTATTTAATATTTTAATTTAATAATTTTTATTAACAATTAGTGTGTATTTGTACAAATCAAAATAAAATTATTCGTCTTATTGCATTTTTCCACTTTTTATATCATTTTCAAAATTGGTGTGTATTCATAAAAATCAGAAGGTAATTATTTCATACTTTTCAGTGAATTTATTTTTATTGGTTCCTAGGTTTCGAAGTCAGTTTAATATTTTTTATAAAATGTGTTTTATTAATTTAGTGATGTAAAAATTAACTAATCATTATTGTATCTATTGTCAATATGTCCAGTTTCTGAAAACTGTTATTCCAACTATTTCCAAAAAATTGCAACAATATAGGACATCTGTAATGGATAAATTATATTTCGACAATTGAAAAATACTAGTTCATAATTATTATTAACTAGCTGTATATCCCGGTTTCACCCGGGGAATTAGGACTTGTCTCCAATGTAAAGCGAGATCATAAAGATTTTTATAACAATAAAGAATATACTCAGAGATTGGCCGAAGTTATGCAATTTTAATATGGATAGGTGTTCGCACCTGGTATGAAAGAACCACTTATCGAAATTTGGAGAATTTAGGACGAACAGTATGGATTTCTATAAAGAACAAACAAACTAACAGAATTTCATCTTTATCTACATAGATAATTCATGATTTTATAGCAATGAAGGAGTATTGCTTTTATTATTTATGTTTTTATCTATTTATTCAACTCCATTAGAACATCAGATTAATAAGAAAGACAGTAACATATTCTGAATAAAAAAAAAAAAATAAATAAAAAAAGCAGTACCTGGATTTATTAGCTCTGTATAAATGATTTTTGAATGCTATTTTTTATTCATAAAAAATTATGCATATAATGATTTTTCTTTTTTGTTGTAAATTAAATATTATACACTTATTATTAATATCATATGAGCATTTTATTTTATTATTTAATTATATTGTATTTCTAGCCTTAATCGCTGTTCCTAAAAATTATAAACTAGTAGCTGCTCCACTTTTCGAACTTTATGATAATCCTCAAGGGTATGGCGCTATAATATCTTCATTACCACAGTCACTCTGCAGGCAAGTAGTTTTATTTATTTTTATTTTATTATTATTATTATTTTTTTTTTTTTGTGACTTACTAATTTCTTCTCTTTTTATGGTTGTTATATTAACAATTAAGTGTTTGAGTGATCTGTCAAGTAACTATTGGTGTGTTTATAACACTATTATTGTTGTTTTAATTGTAAAACTTCTCTTTTATATGTTTTTTAAGGCTTGTATTCATGGTCCGAATCCATTGTCTGCATATCTTCTTCAGGGTTTGACCTGTCACAGGTTTTCCAACAGCCTCTTTCTCTCTTTTATAATTTTCATTAATATTGAAGTCTTTCTGAATTTTTAATGGCACTAGTTTCAAATCTGTTATGAGGGTACATGTGACCATGATGCATTGAAAGTTTTTTTTTTTTTGCCTGCTGAATACTGAGTAACTGAGTAAAACTTTTGAAGTTAATATTAATAATTAGATTTTTTATTTGAATAAATATTTTTAAATTATAATATTTTAACATCATTCTTATATTGATCCTCATAGTATTTCATCCTTTTTTTACTTTCACTTACCTATATATGAAATATTTGTTGAGCCCACGCATGCGCAGTATGCCTTTAATGACAGACAATTATTTATAATTAAAGATTTTCTATTCATATAATAGAAATTATTTGATTCAATGTAACTATATGAAGTTTTCAGCAGCTACATATAGAATTATAAAATCAGGCGATGTGCTTGCATTGCCGAATTATCACAAGTAAAAACTATTATTTAATAATAAAAAATCTGGTGCGTGCGCGCAACACACAACTTTCATTTACAAACTTACTTAGATTAGAAATTAATGCGTTTTGTTAATTGCCACTTCTCAAATGAACAGAACGGCTTTAATTATGAACAATGGTCTGTCATTAAAGGCGTACTCCGCTTGCGCTAAACGAATTTTATGAGCTGACTGAATATTTTTCTTTTTTTCTCCTCTATATGTTTCCTTGACTTTTATCATATCTCATGTTTAGCCATTTCTTATTTTTAGGCAAAACGAGAGACAGATAATTTATCCATATAAACAAATACAAAGGTACTTTATAGGAAAACAAAAAAGGCCCCTTCCCCATTTAAGCCCCCTCAGAACATTTTAATAATGATAAAGCTTACCTGATATTAAAGAACACGTAATTTTCATTAAACACCACGAATTTGATGAAAATCGTTAAAGCCGTTTTTGAGATAATCGAAAAAAAGGTAAAAATTGGTTAAAAAGTTATGAAATAAAGTGCCCCCTCCGTCAAAACAATTTTGATGAAATGTTGGCTATCACATCTTTGGCATATACATACATCAAATACCCAGTTTCATCAAAATCATTAAAACCGTTTTTGAGTAATTAAAAAAAAAACACAAATTAAACTTATACAAAATTTATCAAGTAAAGTCCCCCTCCGGTTGATCAATTTTGATGAAATTTATACAGTCATATCTCGGGCATATAAATAGATCAAGTACTCAGTTTAATCAAAATCGTTAGAGCCGTTTTTGAGAAAATCGAAAAAAAATTAAAAAGTTATTAAATAAAGTAAGCAATTTTGATGATATTTTTGCTGTCACATCACGGGCATATACATACACTAAATACCCAATTTCAGATTCGCACGGCTTATAGTTTTTGAGCTAGTCTGTTCACACACACAGACCATTTCGCGGGACTTGGTCATTTGGACTCAGGGGACCCCAAAACGTGTATTTCCGTTGAAAACTGGAAGTTGAAATTTTTCACGATCGCAATACTTCCACTTACTATATATTTCATATATAGGTAAGTGAAAGTAAAAAAATGAGTGTACTGTAAAGAGCAAAAACAAACGAAAATAAGTAAATGAATGTGGAATAATGTGTGACTTTGAGAAATGGCATTTAAAAAACATGTCAATTTCTAATCAAAGTAAGTTAGTAAGTGAAAGTTGTGTGTTGTGCGCATCACACTAGATTTTTACTTTTTTGTTTAGTGAACTTGTAGCATTTGTTTTTGATAATTTTTTTTTTAAGTTGTATTATCATTAATGCACAGCTAATATGTAACTTCAGAACTGAATAACTACCTCTCTAATGTAATCCTACAATGTGCCAACAGTATTTACGATGTAATTCATGCATTTCTTTTTAACTATCTACTTAATGTAAATTAATATCATTAATTTTTAAAACAAACTTATCTCATTGATTAAACCTATATCAATATTAAATCAAATAAGATGCCTTTTCCGATAACAGGATCATTTGACTATTTTAATATATTATATTAAAATATTTAGTTGATGATATTTAATATAATGAGGTAAATCATATATTATACTAAAATATTCAGTTGATGATATTTAATATAATGAGGTGAAAAAAAAAATTCAAAATAAAGTAAAATTTTCATTATCCCATCATACAAGATAAAAGGTTTGAAAATAGAAGTAAAAATTATTTACGCCATGAAAAATTTAAGAAAATTCAAAAAGCAGAAGTATTGAGCCAGAATAATGCAGTGCAATGTTAGATCAATGAGTTCTAAATAAGACGTGAAATTTTTTTATTAACTTTCTAAAATTGTATTTATTTTGACAATGATCCTCATTTAACACATGGTGAATTGGAACTTAGGTGTTTTTTATTTTCTGCTTTTAAATAATGAGAAGTGGCATTGTCAACAGTGTCAAACATTATTAACTATATTACAAAAAGTAACTACTAGTGACAATACATTGGCATAAAAGTAATCATATGCTTCCATATTCAATGCGAGATTAAGCCCCTAGTCCATTGCTCCAACAAAATTGTTAGAACGAAACCCCAGAACTCTTTTCAATGTAACAGGCAATATCATATGATTTTTTTTTTCACTTTGCAACTGTCCCCTCCTTAGAGACATTCCTCATGGATGTCTTCTTTTCCACCTGGGCCTGCTCTCTAGCAACTGAAGGTCTCTTCTTGTATCTGCTGTGCCTGTTCTTCTTCACCCTGGATCCCTGCATATGGCACTAATCAATTATAGCAAATGACCTTAGTCTTCCCTTTGGAATACTGGAAGACCCTATAGATCACGATAACCAAACGAGTTTTTCTTCTTCCTATTCACCCTGATTAGCTCTCCTTTTGTTTGGTCTCCTTATCTGATCGGTGAGGTGTCTCTTATCAATATTGATTGGGTGATATTGATTTTCTTCTTCTTCTTCTTCAGGTTGATCTATCAGTGACAGATCAACACCATAAAAAATCCTGACTCAGATGTCAGCTTGTCCTTCGCAGTCGCCTGCCCAACCTCCTCGGTAATCGACTCTTAGTTTCCCTCCTAACGGTACTTGAGTTGACATTCCTCACAGGAAGTACCACTTCCTCGTCAATGAATACACCCAGTCCGGCATATTCTAGACTATGGAAGAACAGTTCCTCCCATTTACATTGACAACTTGTCATTTTAGTTCTAGTTAAAAACCATAGAAATTCATTATGACCATGCCGAGAATTACGTCTTCTTCTATGTCAGTCAAAGTTGAGTGAGAGATGCATTTTGAGCCCAACTGTATCCTTACCTTGGCTTCCCCTAGTACCTAGGCAGCTTCTCCTTTAGCAGTCCATAGCCGCCTCCTAGAGGGGGACTGCCCTTTTTTGCTAGTCACACTTGAATCCATGCGATTGATGGTGCCATCATCATATGCACTGTCGGCTCTGTATCCCAAGGAGGCTACCATCATCAGGGAAGGATCTTGATGACTGTCCCAACAATTTCATCTTCCAGGAGTCTTATTTTTCCTGTGAAAGGCAACCTTTCCCTTGCAGGATCTCTTGAGGTGTCCGAGCTCCAGCACCTTACTGGTCTCCTTTTTTGGGACTCACGGATTTGATTTTTTATTCCCGTTACAGTATTATTTTAAAATTTGAATTGTGTTTCCACTCAAATTGTGTACTCTTGACAAAGAATTAATGTAAAATACAAAAACCGATCATTGCTGATTATAAGAAGTGTTAATTTAATTGTAATATGAAAAGGAGCATCATTTGTTGTTTAGTGATTAGCATAATCTTCTGTAGCCAAGATCATTGGTGGTTAGGGGTGGCCTTAGGATGTTCTTAAGGGAGTAAAAATCCCTAAATTTCGCTGTCCCTCAGAGGGGACATGAATAGGCGGTCCTGGGCCTGTGCGATGTCAGGTGCTTATTAAAGATCCCTATCCTAATTATACCTGGATAGGCAAAGTTTAGGATTCCTCCTGTAGCATAAAGTGACATTGATAGTGGTGTGAAGTGAATATGAATGAAAGGATCATTCAAAGTTTATTGTTGGGGCCCGGTGTGGCTGTGCGGTAAAGCGCCGTACTCCCATGCCGGAGCTGCGGGTTCGAGTCCCGCCCTGGGTGGTGCTTTTCTTTCGTAGGAGAAGTATCACCCAGTGCCATGGGTGTTAATATGGGTAGTATAGGGCTTCAGTGGAAGCCTTAAAGTCCCAAAAAAAAAAAAAAAAAAAAAAAAAAAAAAAAAAAAAGTTTATTGTTACTCTAAATAAAATTATTCGTTTTAAGATAATTTTTGTATGATGAAATTTTATGCTGAAAATTTGAAAGTAAAAAGTATAATGTAGGATTACTCAGAATATTGATATGGAGCTAGGTCATTTGTTTTAAATCCAATATCTATTTCCTATTATTAATATTTTGTAACAATTATAGTTCTTCTATTCTTTTTAGTATCAACTTTTTAAATTTTTTCTGATATTCAAAACTAATAATGGTATTGTTTTTGTGTTTCAGGTTCAACTTTATATATGTAAATGAATGAGTTTCATAAGGTGAAGTATTAAAATAAGGTCTCCAAGATATGTACACTGTAGTATATAATTTATATAATTTTATCAATCTTATAAAAAATTTATAGTATCCATTCTTTTTTATTGCCAAAAAAAACATTCCTGATTATAAATATTCAGACTTTGGGCACACTATTTTTAAAAATTTAGATATAAATATTTTGTAAAAAGATATAAATCTATTTTCTACTATTGAACAGGATAAAATAAAGATATATGAATGATCTGTTTATAAAAAAATGATAAAGATTCGTACAGAGTCTAGGTAGATATAATTTATTTTAGTTTAGTAATCAATGTTTGTAAATATTAATTGAGTAAAAACGTTCTGTTGTAAATAAAGAGGAGAATTTTATTCATTTTGATTGTTTACAATATCAATAAATATTTTTTGTTTCGTTTGTATGTTCTACCCTTCTTTTTTTTTTTCTGTAATGCTTGCTTGTATTGACCATTTTGATTTCTTTAGCATATCTGCATATGGTTGTAAAACTTAGTTTAATTTTAATAGCATATTAAGCTAACCTTTCCTAATCTTTTTTATTTCTTAAAAAGTATTAAATGATAAAGGTTAAAACTTCTTTGGCATGAAAATTTGATTCCTTAAGTAATCTAAACTCCAGGATTCTAATAAACTGTGTGTTTGTGTATTTAATGATTTATCATATCGAGATTTTATTTCCTTTGATTGATCAAGCATTCTGATACATTTGCTTAAAAATTTAGTGTGATGCGTGCAACACACAACTTTCACTTACCAACATACTTAGAGTAGAAATTTTTACAAGAAGAAGTTTTACACTTCACAAAAAATAACTTTTCCCATATTTAAATGCTTATTATTTTGATTGTTATTCCCCTTAAGGTGGAGAGTATTATTGTTATAGCAAAACTTGAAAGTTCTCAATAGTTTTTGATTCATTATATTTGTTTATTTTTTAGGGGGCCTAAAAAAATCCTAATTTCATCAATAGGCAAGTTTTTTTTTTTTTTTTAATATTTTTGTAAATATATAATGATGAGACCCAGATTGCCCGTGGGATTATGAAGACATGGAAACCAACTGGTTTTACTTCAAGAAAATCATAATAGATGCAGCAACATTAGTCTGTGGCAAGAAAAGAAAGGGAGCTCAGTAGGGATGGGGAGTGACTGGCTTACCTGTGACTTTGTCACTGTGACTTACCGGTCACCGGTAGTCACTGTGACCAAAATTTACAAGTCACTGGGACTTCAGTCACTGTAAGGTTTAATAAAAAAACTTTAGTCTTTTCTACCTAAAATTCACAACTTACTTTTACTTAGGCATAATCAACTCTCTTATCTTCGATTAAAAAAACAAAACAAATTATTTTATTGCTAAGTTGATAATTCGACCGTTTACTTTTTAGTTAATTATAACTGAATCTTTTTTTATTTTTATTTTTACCATCAAATGAATAAAATATTTTTTTAAGGGCAAAGATTATTCAAAACATATATAACTTATACTTTTTACATTAAAAAAATACATTTACAACTATCATACATAAAGTAAAATTGTGCCTTTTTCAATATAAAATAAAAAAAATATTCGATGTAAAGTAAATACTTGTAATATTTATACAAAATGTAATCTATGTAGTATCCATTGTTTTACGATAACGTAACATTATGGGATTAAAATCACAAATTTTCGGATAGAGCAAATAATTGTTGTGTAGCCACTAGAAGCGCGGGGCCACCAGCGGGAAGCACATGAATTCATGTGATATAAACCATTATTTAGATTTGTTTTTCTTCGTATTACATTAGACCTTGCATTTTGGAAACTGTTTTATCAGTGCAGTTTAATTAAATTAATAAATTACTAAGTTAACATTTTCTATTAAGTTAATGAGAATTTGAGAATCTTATTGATTGATGCCAAAACTCTCCAATTATAACCCTAAAGTGAGGTTACCATTCACTGTTGACGTCATTCCTTCAACAGTGACAAAGTCACTGGTATTTGTCACTGTGACTTTTAAGGAGCAGTCACTGGTCACTGCCGTGACAGAAAATGTCTGTCACACCCCACCACTAGAGCTCAGTATAAGAGAACAGCATGCTGGTCCGAAGAGGTCAAAAAAGTAGTATGGGAAAAGAAGATTCTTTGGAAGGAAAGAAAACAACGAGAATGTCGAGCAATACTAGAGGAAAAGAACAAAGTAATAGAAGCCAAGAGGATTGCCTGGTCAGATTTCGGGAGAAAAATGGAATCAGACTTCTACAAAAATCAGAAGTTATTTTACCGTGTGCTGAGAGAATTAAGGAAGGAAAGAGCGCCAACTCTCAAGTTTGTCAAAGACAAGGAGGGAAAAATTCTCAGGCAGAAGGATGAGATAATGGAAAGATGGGGGAATACTTCCAGGAACTGCTTGAGGGAAATGGACAGTCACCCCAAGAGAATGAAGAACAAAGAGAGGAAGTGCCCTGGGAAGAGGATGATTATATGGAATGAGGATGAACTGGAAGAAGCGCTGGAGGGCATGAAGCTTGAGAAATCCGCAGGTAGTGACGAAATAACTCCTAAAACACATGGGACCCGAAGGAAAAGAGATTATGCTGCACCTTTTAAACCTCATATGGAAGGAAAAGAAAATACCATAAGATTGGGAAGTAGCCATTATAGTCCCAATATTTAAAAGAGGAGATAACAGAGACTGCAACAACCACAGATGTATTTCTCTCGAAGAATCGAAGAGGAGCAATACGGCTTCCGTGAAAACAGGAGCACCCAAGACCTTATCTTTGCTATGAGAGAGGTCTTTGAAAAAGTTTTAGAAAAGGGAATGTCGGTGTGCTTTGTAGACCTCTCAAAAGCCTTTGATCGAGTAATGAAGCGGGACATCTTAGAAGCCTTAAGAGAGAAAGGGATCGATCAAGGTCATATCCAAGCGGTTGAAAGTCTTTACAAAAAACCATTTCACATTTGCCAAATGCACTTCTCGTGTAATTGAAACAACGATAGGTATCCGACATGGCTGTAGTCTTGGTCCACTCCTGTTTCTTTTAGTTATGGACTCAGCTAACCGGTGGCCGAAGGAAAAAATGAGGAAGTTTCACCTTAGGTATGCTTACCTTAAACCAGTAAGCCTTACGCTATTTGCATTTGCTGATGACATTGTTATTTTTTCAAACAATCACAAGAATCTGCAATACAATGTTAACCAATTGAAAGAAGAACTCATGGAGATAAACGTGGTTATAAACCTTACAAAGGTAATGAAAGTTGGGAAGAAACCAAGGAGAATAATGCATTTGATCAGAGTTGAAGGAAAAGCCCTGGAGCAGTTGGAAAACTTCAAATACCTGGGGGCTCACCTCAAGTAAATGAGCGAATCACAGCGGCGGGCAGGACTTTTAAAGTAGTTAAAAAAGGCTTTCCTAATAGACGAGAGGTGGAAAAGAAAACGAAAGTGGCTGTATTCAGATCTACATTTCTCCCCATTCTGACGTACTCTTTGGAATCATGGACGCTAACAAAAAAGCATCAATCAAAAATACAAGCGGCTGAAATGAGATTTCTCCGAAAGATAAAGGGGAAAACAAGAAGAGATCGAGTAAGTAATACCACGATCAGATCGAACCTCAAAGTTAACCCTGCCAACGATTTAATAGAGGCAAACCGGTTGAGATGGCTGGGACACCTTCTGCGGATGGAGCAGAGTAGAGTTGCTAGTGAGGTCAATAGAGCCAAAGTAGACGGGAAGCGAGGAAGAGGCCGTCCTAGAATAAAATGGGAAGAAGAAGGAAAGAAGGACTTCCAGAAAAGAGGATTTCAATGGAACGACAGAAGGTAGCTAGTAGATGATCGACAGAGCTGGAGAAGGCTATCTAGACTTCCTCCTCACACTGCGTGGAGCGGTTCATAGAGGAATGACTATGAATGAATGAATAGTGAAAGGGATCGATACTTCTATCGGGGTGTATACAGCTGGTTGTAAATTAAAAATAATCTTCAAATGTTTGCCTCTAATGCCTTTCCAGAAACCGTCAACGATTACAGTTCATCTAAAATCATCTTATGTTTCATTAAAAAAATCTATTATGGAACCAAAGTTATTAAACTAAAATATAATGCTTAAATATTATCTTGTACCATATGTTTTCCCCAAAAAAGATAACTTTAGATAATTTGAGCATTAGGTAGGGCGCACATCGAACTGTGTCACGCAGGCGACGCAGAGCAGAGCAGAGCAGGCGGCACGAAAAAAAAAACTGCGTCGCACAGGTACCCGCGCACATTGGAGAGCAGTTTCTGTGCCGCAGTTTCGGGAAGGCAGGGGCTTTTTTAGTTAAAGTATGTTAGATTTCTTGGATTTAAGATCAGAATCTGATTCGTATATAGAGTTGAACAAAAAAAAATTTGCATTATCAAAAGTCAAGGTAAAAAAGATTGTGATAAAATGAGGAAATGGAGAAAAGACCAGCTCACGAAAGAATTTGCAAACAGATTATTCTTAACAATCTATTAAATATTTCCGTCTGATTCTGGTGAATTACATAATTACGTTGAAGTTACTATTTAGTCTGAGGGATCCAAAGCTTAAAACCATTACTTATCGTGATGTTATAAAATCAGGTAATGAGAGATCTGGTAAAGCTCTAAGTTTGTAGAATTATATTAGGCACAAATCTCTTAAAATCCTTGGATACGATTTTAACAGCATTATATCATTATGGAATAATTTTTTTTTTTATTAATTTCTTCTTTTTTTTTCCTTGGAAATTTATTGTAATTTATTACCATTATTATTTATTTGATAAATCAATATATTATTCACTACTTTGTATACTTTTATTTTTTATAACTATTTATTATGGGTTTTTAATGAAAATATTATCTTTCATTATCCTCCATTACTTTAATTATTTGACCAGTTGCAGTTTTATTTTTTGTTCCAGTCTGTTATTCTTGAGGGACCTTGTCTCAGAACAAAATTTATTTTCTCTTCTTTTCTATTCTGTATGAGGATATAATAAAATTAAGTAGATAATATAACAGAGATGAGTTATATTCAAATAAAATTTCTTATTTAAAAAAGTTGCAATCAACAAATTGTTGATTTTTAAATAGCAGTTTTCTTTTTACTCAAATATATTTAATAAAAGAAGAAATATGCTATTAGAAATCGAGATGGCCATATGAATTAAAAAATATAATTAAAGCAAAAACTCGATTTTTATATAGCTTAAATTGGTTCTCTTGAACGTGTTAGGTTAAATGATTTGATTGTGTGTTTTGTTAATTGTAAATTATTTAATTATTAAAATTGTAAATTATTACAATTATTTGGCTTGTTTAATTAAAATATAAAGCACTTCAAGTTTGTTTTATTTTGTATCTTAAAAATTTGAGCTTGGTGAACTCAACAAAATTAACGAACTTTGGTGAAGTATAAATCTATATGATTTATTGCAATCCCAACATATACATTTTTGGTTGTAATCAGCATTTCCATTAACTAAATTTCCATAAAGCCTATGTTTTTTTCAGTGAAATAATATCAGTCACATTTTCCTAAGATCATAACTTGTTGAATCGTTTAATGAACTTCTAGTATCTATGAGAAGAAAACTTGTTTTTCTAATTTTTAAACGTGTCACAGTAAGACGAATAAAAACTAACGAAAACCGAAATAAGGAATTACAAATAAAATAACAATATTAAAAATATTTAAACAAAAGTATCTGCTTTTAGAACTTCAGAAAGGCCCTCATCTAAATTTTAATATATCTATATATTTTTTTAAAACTAATTTTTAAATTTTACAGTTACATTTTCATCCTGAAATTGTTTAGTTTTAAAAATTCAAAACACTCGTATCATGCGTTTTTGGAATAGCTAGAAATTTCAAAATTATATTATGATTTTGGAATCTAAAATAACAGAACATATATATATCTTTTAAATTATTATATTTTTAAAACCTTTTTTTTTCCTAGAACTTACCTAGGACACCCTATATATACAGAAGACCTACTTAGTTTCATTAACCTGCTTAAGAGAAAAGTAGAACTTCTCAAACACTAATATGAAATGATAATAATAGGAATTAAAATAATCAAATATTGAAAACTGCGTCGCATCGGCACAGTTTTCTGTGGCAGATCCACGAGTGTCACATCGGCCTGCTCTGCTCTGCTCTGCGTCCAATGTGCGCGGTTCCTAAATATTTCAGTTACCACAAAAACTGCTCTGCTCTGCTCTGCGTCGCGAGTGTCTCAATGTGCGCTCGGCCTTATAGGCTCTCCTTCGAATTTACACTCTCCAAAGAAATATTGTTGCATAAAAGTTTTTATTTTTATTTGTGAGAGTACGGCAATGCAAAAATAATACTCCATAGGGTCTGATTTGATAATTCTTTTGTCAGTTGTTTCTCTATTTCTTTTCTTTTGTTCAGTTTTTTCTCTACAAAACCAGGAATAAAATTAATTTCTTATTAAAGATAAAAGTACACATAGAATGGATGATAAGAATGAAAATTATATGATGGAAAAATTATATTTAAAAAGTAAGATTAGTATCTGTTAATCTAAGTGGTTCTTAATCAATAAAGAACTTTGTTTCAATTTAAAAAATAAGAAACAAACAAATTTGATTCCCCCGTAAGAGTTCATTCTCTTCCATTTTTACTTTCACTTACCTGTATATGAAAAATATTGTAAGGCAAAGTACTGCGATCGTGAAAAATTTCGACTTCCGGTTTTCAACGGAAATACACGTTTTGGGGTCCCCTGAGTTCAAATAACCAAGTCCCGCGACATGTTCTGTGTGTGTGTGATCAGACTAGCTCAACAACTATAAACCGTGCGAACCTGAAATTGGGTATTTTGTGTAGGTATATGCCCGCGATGTGATAGCAAAAATTTCATAAAAATTGGTCAAACGGAGGGGGTACTTTATTTAATAACTTTTTACGGTTTTTTCGATTTTCTCAAAAATGGCTCTAACGATTTTGATTAAACTGAGTATTGAATGCATTAATATGCCCGAGATATGACTGTATAAATTTCATCAAAATTGATCAACCGGAGGGGGGACTTTACTTAATAAATTTTGTATCATTTTCACGTGTTTTTTTTTTATTTACTCAAAAACGGCTTTAACGATTTTCATCAAACTGGGCATTTGATGTATGTATATGGCAAACATGTGACAGCCAACATTTCATCAAAATTGGTCAAACGGAGGGGGCAGTTTAGTTCATAACTTTTTTTCCAATTTATACCTTTCTTTCGATTATCTCAAAAACGGCTTTAATGATTTTGATCAAATTCGTCATGTTTAATGAAAATTAGATGTTCTTTAATATCAGGTAAGCTTTATCATTATTAAAAAGAATTATAGTTTTGTAAATTATAGAATTATAGTTTTGTAAATCCTAATTTTTAAATTTCGGGATAAAAGGCGTGACCCAAGTAATTTTGCAACCGAGTAATTTTCCGCCTTTAACCTAGCCTTAATTTCCTCTTCGATTTCGTTTTTTCTAGTTACAGTAGATCCTAAATATCTAAATTTCTCAACGGCTTCGAATATTTCCTCTTCTACTTCAATATCGCCATAATTGTCACCGTTTCTACAACTAACCATATATATATTTTTTTTTCCGTATTTATTTCTAGTCCTACTTCTTTTCCGGCTTCCATCAATGCTTTTGTATTTAGTTCTATCGTTTTCACGTCGTCGCCAAGCAAAACCAAATCATCAGCGTAGCCGAGTACGGATATATTTCCCCCCAGATTCAAACCCTTTCCGGTATTTATCACCACCCTAATGACATATTCTAGAGCTAAATTAAATAAAACAGGAGATAGCGAATCTCCCTGTTTCAAACCAGAGTGAACCTCGAACTTCTCAGAAAAATAACGACCGATTCTTATTTTATTGAACGTTTAGGTCAAACACATTTTTACTAAGTTTACTAACTTCTTCGGTATTCCTAGTTCAGTCAGGATGTTATACAGTTTATTGCGGTCTATCGAATCATGAGCCTTTTTAAAGTCGACATACAGTTGATGAACAATACCATTGTATTCTAATTTTTTCTCTAATATTTGACGGAGGGAGAATATTTGGTCTACAGTTGATCGGTTCCGTCAGAAACCACATTGATAGTCTCCGATAATTTCCTCGGGTATTCGTTTATTCGGCTAGTCAGGATTGACGAAAATATTTTATAGCAGACCGGAAGTAGTGAGATCCCACGGTAGTTATTAGTGTCTGTCCGCGACCCCTTCTTGTGAATCGGTATAAGTATAGACTCTTTCCATTCTTCGGGTACTTTCTCATACTCCCAGATCTTTTTAATCAAAAGATGTATTTTTGAAATCCCAGCTTCCCCACATGATTTGATTAGTTCGCTAGGAATATTATCCGTCCCCGCTGCTTTATAGGATTTTAATTTTCCGATAGCTATTTCGACTTCCCTTATACTCGGTTCTTCTAATAACGGTTCAGCACTTAGAAATTCCAAAAGTGGTGATGGACGTGTATTTTCTGGATTCAAAATACTATCAAAGTGCTTGAATTGAATTTGAACTTACTATGTCTACCGGATCAGAGTTGGGCATATTTATATTTATAAATACGAATATGAATTTATTTTTATCTTAATTTTAATGTGAATATGAATATAAATTTATTTATATCACAATATTTGTGAATATGAATATAAATAAATTCGTATTTACAAGTGTGAATATAAATAAATTCATATTCACAGGTGTGAATACGAATTTATTCATATATATAAATTTTTCTGTAAATAAAAAATGTGAATATTTATATCTCAGCTGTGAATTCGGCCGTATTTACAAATAGAGATGTGAATATGGAAAAAATTCACAAATTGAGATGTGAATTTCTACTAAATTCATAATTTCCCAATAAATTTATAAAATTCTTTTCGGATCTCTCCATATTGGTACACATTATAGAGTTAACCCTTTTTATGGAAATCACATCAGATATTACCTGATATCGATTAATAGGTTATTTAGGATGCTAATTAAGAAAAAAATATCGATTTTGAGATTCTACCGCCAGGTATCGATTTATTACAACTTGCGCGATATAATCAATCTTGTTGTCGGCTATAGGGTTATCTGAGGTGCTGATTTTGAAAATGATATCGATTTTGAGATTCCGCCGTCAGGTATCGATTTATTACAACTTGCGCGATATAATCAGTCTTGGTGTCGGCTATAATGAAATGCTATGTGAAATGGTGAGGTACTGATTATGAAAATGATATCGATTTTGAGATTCCGCCGTCAGGTATCGATTTATTACAACTTACGCGATATAATCGATCTTGGTGTCGGCTATACTGTTATCTGAGGTGCTGATAATGAAAATGATATCGATTTTGAGATTCCGCCGTCAGGTATCGATTTATTACAACTTGCGCGATAATAATTCCGGAATCTCAAAATCGATATAATTTTCAAAATCGGCACCTCAGATAACCCTATAGCCGACACCATGATTGATTATATCGCGCAAGTTGTAATAAATCGATACCTGACGGCGGAATCTCAAAATCGATATCATTTTCAAAATCAGCACCTCAGATAACCCTATAGCCGACAACAAGATTGATTATATCGCGCAAGTTGTAATAAATCGGTACCTGGCGGTGGAATCTCAAAATCGATATTTTTTTCATAATCAGCATCCCAAAAAACCTAGTAATCGATATCAGGTAATATCTGATGTGATTTCCATAAAAAGGGTTAACTCTATAATGTGTACCAATATGGAGAGATCCGAAAAGAATTTTATAAATTTATTGGGAAATTATGAATTTAGTAGAAATTCACATCTCAATTTGTGAATTTTTTCCATATTCACATCTCTATTTGTAAATACGGCCGAATTCACAGCTGAGATATAAATATTCACATTTTTTTTTTAATATTCACAATTTTCCCTGTGAATTTTTTTTTATTTACAGAAAAATTTATATATATGAATAAATTCGTATTCACACCTGTGAATATGAATTTATTTATATTCACACTTGTAAATACGAATTTATTTATATTCATATTCACAAATATTGTGATATAAATAAATTTATATTCATATTCACATTAAAATTAAGATAAAAATAAATTCATATTCGTATTTATAAATATAAATATGCCCAACTGTGTACCGGATCCGCTATGATGTTATTATTACTATCTCTAATACCAGTCGTAACTGGTCCTAGACGTTTACGTGATAAATTTATGCCTTTATACATATCTCGAACGTTATTTTGGATTCCATTATTTTCTATTTCTATTATTTTGTTTTTGAGATATTCTCTTTTTTTATTTTTAAGCAATTTAGTCGTTTCGTTCCTTATGCCTCGAAAGTAGGCACGATTGTCTTCGCTAGGATTATTTAAAACTTTGAGTTTAGCGGCTTTTCTTTTCTCGCACGAGTTTAAACAGTCTTCATCGAACCACGGTTTATTCTTATTATTTTCCCTTTTGCCCAGACACAAATTACTGACCTCTTTAATGTTATCCCTAATCCCTTCCCACAATTGATCAATGTCTTCACCATTCTCGGTCGATGGTTCTAATACATCAAATCTATTCTTGAGTTCAATTTCAAATTGTTTTCTAATCGCCGGAATTTTAAGTTTTTCCAGATTAAAATATTCGGTCCGGGATCCGGTTTCTAACCTTTTTTTTATTGAAAGTCTTTGCCGAACTTTAGCGACTACTAGTTCGTGATCCGACCCGCATTCCGCCCCTCGGTACGACCTAACATTAATAACACTATTTTGCCACCTATGCTGCACCAAAACGTGATCGATTTGATTTCTTGTTTGTGAATCCGGTGATGTCCAGGTATATTTGTGGTATATATATGTTTAAAAGATGTACTTTTGATTATTATATTTTTCGAAATAGCAAAGTTAATCAATCGGATTCCGTTATCATTACTAATTTCGTGTAAACTTTCTTTTCCAATTGTAGGATAATATATTTCTTCCCTGCCCACCTTTGCGTTAGCGTCTCCAAAAACTATATTCATGTAGTTTCGCGGTAATTTATCGAAAACCCCCTCTAGTTTATCGTAAAAATCCGACTTAACTTCGTCATCGCTGTCTTCGGTCGGAGAATGTATGTTTATTAACATCATTATCATTATCATTATCATTATCATTATCATTATCATTATCATTATCATTATTATCATTATTATCATTATTATCATTACTATCATCATTACTATCATCATTACTATCATCATGATGGAATATCTATGATGGAATACCTTTAAATAGTAGTCCTGTAATCCCCAAAGTACCTTATCATTATTATTATCATTATTATTATCATCATTATTATCATTATTATCATTATTATCATTATCATTTATTATTATTATTTTTTATTTGTTTCACATGTTACATGGTGTTACAATTATTGGGGACCAAAGTAGGTCAACCAATAATTATGTAAATATATTTAAAAACTTCTGATCTATTTGATTGTCATAAATTTCCTGACTACTCTTGCAGTGCCCAACAATACTGACTCCTGCATTTTCACCATCGTTCCAGATGGAAGGTCCAGCTCTTGCAATGAAGACAGGGTTTCTTCTGGTATCAAGCCGTTGCTTGATATTATCAAAAGTAGAATGCGGCTTTCCTTTAAGCCATAAAGCTTCTTCATTTCTTCCGCTAATTCTACGTATTTTCTCTTTTTTTCTATCACTACCTTATGTACATAATCGTCCGAAGGAACACCAATCTCTATTATCGACACCATTTTCCTTCCTTTGTCTAATATTAAAATATCAGGCCTATTGTTTTGTATAGTGTGATCCGTGATCATGGGATGATCCCAGAACATCTTGACGCTTTGCCTGGAGATGATTGGTTCCGGACGATACTTATAATACGGGCAGTAGTAATCAATGAGCCCCATCTTCTCAGCTATGGCTTGATGCACTACCTTGGCTGCGTTGTTGTGCCTCTGCAAGTACTCCTTACCCGCAAGTATTGCACATCCCGAAGTGACGTGCTGTATTGACTCCGCTGTCTGTTCGCACAGTCTACATAAATCAGTGATATTCTCCCCACAAATATTTTTTCGGTACGCTCTTGTAGCTATCACCTGATCTTGGATGGCCAGCAAGAATCCCTCAGTTTCGGGAAATAAATGACCATTTATTAGCCATGTCAAAGATGCTTTAGTATTTATACCACTGTCTGTTAATGAATGGTAAAAACGTCCATGTAGTGGTTTGTTTTTCCATTCCTCTTTTAAGGTAGCATAGTCTGAGTCATTGCTTGGATTTTCAGCATTTAGTAGATTTAGAGCGGTATAATCTGCATCCAGCGAAGCAATAGTTGATAGCATGTTAGAGTTTTGACGTCTAATATAAGTACGAAGATTATTTTCTTGCTCCCGGCATAACCTTAACAGGCTCATCAGACCACGGCCTCCCATTTTCCTAGGAAGATATAACCTTGAAACCGAGGATTTGGGATGCCTTTTTCTTGAAAGCACCATCTGAACTCTAACAAGACGATCTAACCTTTCGAGATCTGTTTTGGTCCATTTCAGTATACCAAATGAGTAGGCTAATGCTGGCACTGCCCACGTATTCAATGCCTTAATGGTGTTTCTTCCATTTAAGTGTGACTTCAGTACTACTTTAATTCTGTAGACAAACTCATCTTCGAAGATTCTCTTCGAGTTAGCTTTGAATTTCAGCAGTTGGTGCAGTCCCAGATATTTGTAAGAATCGGTTTCTCTCAACTGATTAAGAACAACATCATCTGAAAGTTCCATATTAGTTCCTTCTACGATCCTTCCTCTTTTTACATAGATGACAGCACATTTATCGATTCCTAAATCCATTTTAATATCATCGCTGAATGTTTTTACCGTTTTCAACAGAGCCTTCATTTCGTCTTCGTTCCTAGCGTAAAGCTTAAGATCATCCATATAAAACGAATGAGAGAGCTTGGTTTCTGAATTAAGTTGGTATCCCTTGCCTGTGTCTTCCAATAATTTGCTAATTGGATTGAGTGCCAAACAAAACCAAAGAGGACTAAGAGAGTCACCCTGAAAAATACCCCTCCTAATTGTTATGTATGGATTGATATCCTCTCCATTCCATTATTATTAATTATTATTATTATTATTATTATTATTATTATTATTACTATTATTATTATTATTATTATTATTATTATTAGGTATTGACAGTATACTTACTTATTGTACCTAAATAAAATATTAAACTTGAACTATTTTTATCAAAAAATAAATTATTGATTAATACTCATATACGAATATCAAACCTTATGATTTTAATAATTGAATAGTTATAACTATTCATAAATATATATATGTAATAAATATAATTCAATAGTTATAACAAGAACAAGTTTATATGTTTTGATATTTCATTTGTATTTAAACAAAATATGGTTTACATTTTACAATACATATAGAGAAATATATTTAATTTAAAAAATATGTTTACTTATTAAAAAATTTGGTGCGTGCACGCAACACACAACTTTCACTTACCAACTTACTTAGATTAGAAATTAATGCGTTTTGTTAATTGCCACTTCTCAAATGAACAGAACGGCTTTAATTATGAACAATGGTCTGCCATTAAAGGGGTATGGACTCCGCATGCGTGGGCTCCACGAGTTTTATGAGTTGACTGAATATTTTTCTTTTTTTCTCCTCTTTATGTTTTCTTTATTTTTATCATATCTCATACTGAGCCATTTCTTATTATTAGGCGTAATAAGAGACAGTCAATTTTTCCATATAAACAAAAACAAGTGTACTTTACAGGAAAACAAAAAAGACCCCTTCCCCATTTAAGCCCCTCAGAACATTTTAATAACAATAAAGCTTACCTGATATAAAAGAACACCTTTTTCATTAAACATGGCGAATTTGATCAAAATCATCAAAGCCGTTTTTGAGATAGTCGAAAGAAAGGTATAAATTGGAAAACAAGTTATGAAATAAAATGCCCCCTCCGGTTGATCAATTTTGATGAAATGTTGGCTATCACATCTTTGGCATATACATACATCAAATACCCAGTTTGATCAAAATCGTTAAAACCGTTTTAGAGTCAATAAAAAAAACACGTGAAAATGATATACGATTCATGAAGTAAAGTCCCCCCTCCGGTTGATCAATTTTGATGAAATTTTTACAGTCATATCTCGGGCATACATATACATCAAATACCCAGTTTGATCAAAATCGTTAGAGCCGTTTTTGAGAAAATCGAAACAAACTTAAAAAGTTATTAAATAAAGTACCCCCTCCATTTGATAAATTTTGATGAAATTTTTGCTGTCACATCGCAGGCATATACATACACTAAATACCCAATTTCAGATTCGCACGGTTTATAGTTTTTGAGCTAGTCTGTTCACAGACACACACACACACACACACACACACACACACACACACACACACACACACACACACACACACACACACACACACAGACCATTTCGCGGGACTTGGTCATTTCGACTCAGGGGACCCCAAAACGTGTATTTCCGTTGAAAACCGGAAGTCGAAATTTTTCACGATCGCAATACTTCCACTTACTATATATTTCATATATAGGTAAGTGAAAGTAAAAATTCGTTCTTGTATAAAGTTTCATTGAATCGTAGATAATTTATTCAATTATAATGCAACGGTCATTCAATTTTGTGTATCAGATACAAAAGTATCAAATAAAAGTATCAGACCCAAAAAAGTATCAGTATCATTTGTATCAGATACAAGAATTTCAAGTATCAACCCATGCCAATTCAGTATCTTTACCGAAAGTACGATTAATCGATGTTAATTTGCCAGGAATAGGTGAAGGTGGTTAAGGTTGAGATGACGTCTCGGCCCGATACTACAAAAAAAGGGCGCGCAATATAATTCTAAAATAGCCATAAATTCGGCCTTTAACGGCTAAGAAGAGAGGTGGTGGGGATGGTAGTACGCATGGTGGCCAATAGATAGCAGTGTGCTTATCTAGCGGGGAATAACGAAAGTAGTACCTTTTGGGTCCTTATTTTGTTTGCCACCTTTTTATTAAGACTACATGTTTGGCACTCCTACAGGATACTGGGATTGGTACAACTCTCCAGTTTCTTTTTGTGGGCCATTGACATCTCTTTGTTTTTCAATACTTATTTACGATACCAGTATTTTTTTTTTCTATCCAAGGACAATAAAACTTTGCATTTTCATATGGGCAAACTCGACATTCCGGGAATGCAAATTGTGAAAATTCCACCAAATGTATCAATTGCAATAGTGAACATAACGCTCTTGACCGCAAATGTTCAGCTTTTCTTTTACAAAAACTTCGGTGGGCACCGCGCTCTCTCTCCCACTCCCTCAAACCTCACCCCTTCTCCTTCTCTACCTCCCCTCACTCCCACCCCAAATACCTCTCGAGACAGATGTGAAACATTTGTACCTTCTTATACCTCTATCGCAACTTCTCCCGAGGTCCCTCGCGATAGGTGTTTTGAAACTGATGAAACATCGTCTCACTCTATGTCCGTAGACCAAGACATAGCGAAAACGGACCAGGAAGGCTTTTAAGTCCATACATATAAAAAAGGAAAACCAAGAAAAAAATAGTGGTTGGCAATGTTGCTACAACAAATACTAATGCATTCCTCTGCACTATTAATAATATGGCCCTACTGCAGTGGAACTGCAACGGGTTAAGAACACATTTTAACCATTTTAAAGTTATTAATAAATGATATTAGACCGTTTTGCATTGCGTTACAAGAGACTCATTTACAACCATACAACAATATCACATTAAAGGATTTTAATATATACAGAAAAGACAGTCCCGATACTCAACATAGTCACCACGGAGTCTTGTTAGCGGTTCATAAACCAGTTTACTCGGAACCCATTACTATCAATTCACACCTTCAAGTCATAGCTGCTTCCATTCACTTAGATAATCCTTCAACTGTATCCACTAATTTTGCTGATTTTTTTCTCCCAGATATATAATATTAACAGAAATAATCCTGATACCGTTATCTCACCTCCGGACACTGAGACTTGTACTAACCCAGAGCATTCAACCTTGTCATACAACCTGAAATTTACCATATAGGAATTAAAAGATATCTTAAACACAGTCAAAGGATCATCACCTGGCCCAGACAAGATACATTACGAAATGATAAAAAACTTGGCAAGTAACGCTTTGAAATGGCCTCTCAATTATTACAACCATATTTGGTGCACGGGAGGATTTCCAAATAGCTGGCGGAGTGCTTCCCATCTTAAAAAATGGAAAAGGCAGGAGAATGCCAACAAGCTACCGTCCAATCTTCCTCACCAGCTGTCTTAGCAAAACCATGGAACGCATGGTCAACAAAAGACTGATGTGGATGATAGAACAAAACAAATTAATACAGTTATTTTAATCCGGATTCCGCAAAGGCCGATCCACGATTGATCACTTAGTTGCACTAGAAGCGGAAGCACAAAACGCCTTTGTCAATGGCCAACAAATGGGAGCGGTATTCTTCGATATTGAAAAAGCTTTCGATAATATGGGCCATACTGCGTAAATTAAGGTCAACGAGTATATCAGGACAAATATTCATTTACATTCAGCAGTTTTTGGCTAATTGTCACTTCAGAGTTAGGGTAGGTTGCGAAATTTCCGAAAGCCGCAATCAAAACAACGGTGTCCCTCAAGGCTGCGTACTCAGTCCAACACCATTCTCACTAGCAATAAGTAACCTGGGCTTAACCTCCTAGGAGGGGTAAAACCATTATTGTTTGCTGACGATTTGGCCATTATCTAACGATCTCATGACATTTCAGACATACAAAACAAAATCCAAGAATCCCTCGATAGAATTAGCAACTGGTCTATATCCATAGTTCTTCAATTCTCTCCAGAAAAAACAAAAAGTCTCCTAAGTCTTAAAATATTCAAAAACCTCAGACTTCTCTCTTAATAAGTAAACTGCGGTGAAGTGGGTAAAATCGTCTATGAAAGTAACAAAATGTTTAAACCCGTCCCACGTAAAAGGGCTAACAGAACAAACATCGGTATGTACTAGTTCAAAGGGTTTCCTAGCCTTATACATTTTCCCATTAAAAGGAAGGCGTGTAATCTTAGCAAGAATGCATGGTTCACAGTGTCTATTTTCTAATTTTTTTTTCTTTCAAATCAGTTAAACCATCAACTATATTTTTATTTACTAAAGTTTTCAAACTACTATAACTTAAGTGAGAAAATCGTTTGTGCCAAATTTCTACTGAATTATCATTGGTGTCTGATTTTGCACCGTAATAACAATCATTAAATATTACTTTAAGTTCTATAAAATAAAGGGACCCTAGTCAATGCCCAACCATAAGCATTTCATTAATTTGTGAGAAAACTTTAACTTCCCCTTTATTGAAGATGATCTTTAAATCATGCTTTTCCATTTTGGAAACAGATAATAAATTTTTTCTTAATTGTATTACATAATACACATCATTTAATATAATATCACCTTTAAAATCACTAAAAAACATTTTAGGGCGGATTCACACTATCGCTCCGCTCCCGCTCCACTCCCGGTCCGCTCAAATATTCTAAAGAGAAAAAGACAGAGAATTCCACTATCGGTACCGCTCCGGTCTCGCTCCACTCCCGGTCCGCTCTCGCTCTACCCCATTCACACTATCGCTCCGCTCCACAGTGGGACGAATCGCCAATCTAGGCGGAAATAGTTAACATTAACGAAATGAAAAAATCTTGTCAGTCTCTCGAAAACAATAGTCTAGCTAAGGCATTTACAAATTATTAATCACTTTAAGCAAGTATTAACAGAATAATGGGGGTTTGAATACGGTAGTTCCCTCATAATGCTTAGTCAGCTTATTTCCAAATTATATTGTAAAACCAATAGAATCATAGAATGGTTCGTGTTTTTTTGAAAAAAATTTATGGTAGGCAATAGAAGACGATTCAGAAATTAAGTTTATATAAGTTCTTGGTTCTTTAAATGTGGATATAGTACAGCGTACCCTCCTTTCTTTTCAATAGTCGATAAGCTATATTTTTTTCTTATAAAAAAAGGGGTTACTAAAAATCTACACCGATCTACATCGAGATATTAATACAGAATATAGTCCACACTATATAGAAGTAAAGTATTCATTATGAACTGCTAATACCTGCTAATAAAGGAGTCCGCTTTTTTTAAAGGTATAAATCTCTCATTGTTGAGAGCCTATATTTTTAATATTTCGAGGCTATACGGAGGTGCTAATGAAATTTATTGATATATAGTAAACCAGTTTCATTGGAATACATTACTGAAATCTCCGAAGCTATGAAAAAACGAGATTCGTTGACCATAAGTACAACAATTAAAAGCAAATAGCAAGATTTTTCCCTTTCTAGGAATAAGAAAGGAATAAAGCATGAAAACAATAGTATACCTTAGATATTTACAAACCATTAATCCCTTAAAACAAATACCAACGGAATGAAAAAAGAATAAACACGCCAAATTCGTCATAATAAGTCAGTTAATTTGAACATCTTATTGATAAAGCGGCAACATAGATCAGCGAATTTCATATTGTTTTTGGAAAAAACTTTATACCATGGTATGGAAGACGATTCGGCAAGTAAGTTTATATGTATTTGGCTTTTTAATTGTGATTGTACTTCTTTATTTCCAGTAGTCAACTTAGTAAGCTACTTAGTTTAAACTACTGCTTATTTAATTATTGTTAGTAAAAATGCGATAACTAAAAATCTATAACGACTTAGACATATAGACAGATATTTTCACAGAATATAAGAACCTCTGGCATTTTTCATTGATTCGAAAATGTCTAAAAAAACCTATAATATTACTCGTGAAAGAGCGATAGGTATAGGCCATAATATTTACCCCTCTTATTATAAAATAGCCATGGCTAAAGTAAATTGCTACCCCAACGACACTTCTTTAAGTATTTCAGAAACTCGAGTTGATATTAAACTAAAAATTTTATTAGATTTGACTGTTAAAAGACTGATACTTTCACAGATTAAAACTTTTGAGGAAAATACTCGTATTGCTATGAAATATCACTTAATAAGCAAATGGGGAGGAGATGGCAGCTCCGGACAAAGCAAGTATAAACAAAGATTTGAGGACACAAATGATGATGAGTCTTTGGTAGCATATTCATTTGTGCCTTGTAGGAGAATGAAAATAATGTGATTGAAAATAATAATGAAAATCCAGAAACGCATTACCAAAAGATGTACTTTCCTTGCTAATACCTACAGATGTCGATAACAGTAAGTTGATGTTATATTCTGAAGAAGAATCTAACCTGGATTCATATACATCAGATTCAGATGATTCGAAATGGAAAACAATTTTTTTTACATTTCGATATTAGAATTTAATATATAATTGTTTAAAAATGTATCTTACGTTATTTTATAGTTAATATGTTTTTTTTTTCTTTTTGAATGATTGAAAATTGAAGAAATGAATATAATTGGGATTGCTTTAATTTTTTACAATTTTCTAAATAATTTGATATCGGTTTTTTTTTTTTTTTTTTTTTTTTTTTTTTTTTTTTTTTTTTTTTTTTTTTTTTTTTTTTTTTTTTTTTTTTTTTTTTTTTTTTTTTTACGAACCATTGCAAAAAACCACTGTTTTGACTTTTATTTATTAATTCATGCTTAAATGTAATTTTCTACAAGCATTAACATGAAATAAGTCGCTTCCAGAATTATTTCCCCCTAGATTGGCGATTCGTCCCACTGTGCGCTCCCGGTGTGTCTCACTGGCAAAATATTCTGAAGAGGAATAGAGAGAGGGTAATCACAATATTGGCACAGGTCCGGCCTCGCTCCGCTCCCGCTCCACTCTCGCTCCACTACCGCTCCACTCCCGCTCCACTCTCCTAAAGTCTTTTCATATTCACATTATATAATTTTACACCGTTCACGATTGAAGCCATTAATAATCGAAGCCGTCTGTATTTGGATTTTAATTAATAATTAACTTTCAATTATTAAAGTATTTATTTATTCATCAATTTTACGGCCAAAAAAGTTCAACTTTAAAAAAAAAATATATATATATATATATATATATAGAAAAAAACGGCCTCAAATAGTCTCAAAAATTACATATATATATTTTCATATATATACAAGCCAAATTTTCGCCCATTCGGGCATCATCAGGGCTGTAAAATTATGTATAAAGGTATAATTATAATTATTCTAAATTTGTTATAATAAGTAGAAATAAAGTAAAATAAATGTTGGGGGACTCACCATCAGAATAGAATATATATATATAAAATATTTCACATATAAATGAAAAGTAAAAATTCTTTTTAAAAACAACTATCCTGAAACAATCTGTGTAAGAACACTTCATCAACTGGGGTTACCTTAGTCTAACATTTAGTATCAGTACTCCCAACATTACATAAATTAAGTACAAGGGTTACATGAATTTTACCAACCATAACAAAGAAATTAAAAATTTTTTTAAGACAATATCAGAACAACAAAACTATAAAAATTAGATATACAAATAAATAACTATTCAAAATACAAATATAAGTAAAAAGTCATATCACATAAAAACCATTAAATTTTACAAATTTTTATTTCTTTATATATAACAAAATATTAAAAACAGTATTGTCCAAAAATAAAAACATAAAAACATAAATATATAACCAGAATATCCATCTTAAAAAAAATATATATATATAGAGAGAATCACGATGTTTCAGAGTCAGGTTCCTCACATTATTTATTCAAAATTGCAATAGTTTCCGAGAAAAAATTATTTAAATCACCCGCGTCAGTTTTAAAGTTAACTACCCTATCTAAATTCTCCGAGATGTAGAGAGCCTCCAAACATCTCAGCCTGCGCTCCGAAACATCGCGATGTAGAATTATAGTATTGTCAAAATCAAAACCATGCTCTTTTTCAAAACAATGCTTTGAAAGGGCAGTCTTTGGTTCCTTCTGCCTTTTTTCCTTGTTTTTATCATTCTGACATGAATTTTTATGCTGGTATATCCTGTTTTTAAGATTCTGTCTCGTCATGCCTATATAACTTAAAGGACAATGTATGCAATCAATTTTGTAAATGAGGTCTGAACACATATTATTTTCAATTTTGTCCTTTAGTGGTGTTAAAATTTTTTCAATTTTATCGGTGATTCTAAATGAAACTTTGATCTCATCAATATTAAATTTAATAAAAATAGCATTAATTGCCTCAGAAAGACCTTTTATATATGTAAGTGGCATATATTTTTGCAATTTGATTGTTTGGCAATTATGAATAATATTATTTACTGTTTTAGATTTATGGAGGGTTTTATGCCAGGTGGAAACAATTAAATTATTGGGATATAGATTTGATCTGAGTATCTTGAAAATTTCTTTTTTAACATCATTCAAAAATTCGTTATCAGTTAGTATTATTGCTTTATTTATTAGGTTATTGATAACATTCAATTTTTGATTCCTAGGATGATTTGACATATAATTTAGGACCCTATTGCTGCATTCTTCCTTTTTTGTCCATTTAAATTTTAATTGGCCATTATGATTAATGATTAATAAATCCAAAAAACGTATACATTTATTCTTTTCGGTTTCAAACGTGAATTGTAAATTCTTATGAAAATTATTAAATATTTCAAAAATGTTATTTATTTGTTTTTTATCCACAATCATCAAAATTTTGTTTGATGATGAAAGATTGAAAGATGAATTGATGAGATCAAAGTTTCATTTAGAATCACCGATAAAATTGAAAAAATTTTAACACCACTAAAGGACAAAATTGAAAATAATATGTGTTCAGACCTCATTTACAAAATTGATTGCATACATTGTCCTTTAAGTTATATAGGCATGACGAGACAGAATCTTAAAAACAGGATATACCAGCATAAAAATTCATGTCAGAATGATAAAAACAAGGAAAAAAGGCAGAAGGAACCAAAGACTGCCCTTTCAAAGCATTGTTTTGAAAAAGAGCATGGTTTTGATTTTGACAATACTATAATTCTACATCGCGATGTTTCGGAGCGCAGGCTGAGATGTTTGGAGGCTCTCTACATCTCGGAGAATTTAGATAGGGTAGTTAACTTTAAAACTGACGCGGGTGATTTAAATAATTTTTTCTCGGAAACTATTGCAATTTTGAATAAATAATGTGAGGAACCTGACTCTGAAACATCGTGATTCTCTCTATATATATATATTTTTTTTAAGATGGATATTCTGGTTATATATTTATGTTTTTATGTTTTTATTTTTGGACAATACTGTTTTTAATATTTTGTTATATATAAAGAAATAAAAATTTGTAAAATTTAATGGTTTTTATGTGATATGACTTTTTACTTATATTTGTATTTTGAATAGTTATTTATTTGTATATCTAATTTTTATAGTTTTGTTGTTCTGATATTGTCTTAAAAAAATTTTTAATTTCTTTGTTATGGTTGGTAAAATTCATGTAACCCTTGTACTTAATTTATGTAATGTTGGGAGTACTGATACTAAATGTTAGACTAAGGTAACCCCAGTTGATGAAGTGTTCTTACACAGATTGTTTCAGGATAGTTGTTTTTAAAAAGAATTTTTACTTTTCATTTATATGTGAAATATTTTATATATATATATTCTATTCTGATGGTGAGTCCCCCAACATTTATTTTACTTTATTTCTACTTATTATAACAAATTTAGAATAATTATAATTATACCTTTATACATAATTTTACAGCCCTGATGATGCCCGAATGGGCGAAAATTTGGCTTGTATATATATGAAAATATATATATGTAATTTTTGAGACTATTTGAGGCCGTTTTTTTCTATATTATTGATTAGTCTCCTTCCTGCTATTGGAAAATCTTAATATAAATATATATATATAAATTAATTTACTTAATGGTGAAGAAATAATTTAAATTTTTTTTCCGAAGGTATTCGAATATGCTTGAAATGATAAAAAAAAAAAAAATAAATAAATAAAAAAAAATTCACCGACAATACGCGTGGTTTTTCGACGAGAAAAATTCATGTTATGTTTGAAATATATTTTGCTATGAATTAATGTACTCAAAAAAAAACGGTCACCGTTTTATTTATTGACTACATACTCATTGCTGTTATAAAATAACGTTCAATTTGAAACGAATAAAAATGCAGTATATTATGAAAAATGTCAAATCATTAACAAAAAATATAGTAAAGCAAAAAATAATTAAAATATTAATCAGGAAAAGAAGAGAACACAATCGGTAATTTGCAGCATTTACCGATTCCAACTTGAAATTTTCAAGCGTATTCGAATACATTCCGAAAAAAAATTAAATTATTTCTTCACCATTAATTAAATTAATTTATAATTATTAATAATAATTATCATTGTGTTGCAATATATTCTTCTTATTAAATTTTTTGATAATATTATCTTCTTCATCAAGAAAAGTACACTTACCAGCTATTTCTACAAACGAAAAATTGATTTTTTTTTTTTTTGGCCGTAAAATTAAAGAATAAATGTTGTTATGTAGTAATTAGTTATCGTTAGATAATTAATTTGTAGTTTTTAAACTATTTTATTAGAAGATAAAAGATTCGACCACGGACGGGAATCGAACCCAGGTCCTCTGCATCTACGTCGCAGCGCTCTTACCACTGAGCTAACCGTGAGTCCGTTCCGATCGTGATCGAATCTTTCTCTTCTGTGATCCCTCCCTCCAAGTCTCGCCACATTGTAGCGAAGTACCGGGGGGGCTGAACAATTGTCCAGACAGACGGGATCTAGTTGATATACGTCAAATAAATACATTGTATGTTGTTATGTAGTAATTAGTTATCGTTAGATAATTAATTTGTAGTTTTTAAACTATTTTATTAGAAGATAAAAGATTCGACCACGGCCGGGAAGAAGAGAAAGATTCGATCACGATCGGAACGGACTCACGGTTAGCTCAGTGGTAAGAGCGCTGCGACGTAGATGCAGAGGACCTGGGTTCGATTCCCGGCCGTGGTCGAATCTTTTATCTTCTAATAAAATAGTTTAAAAACTACAAATTAATTATCTAACGATAACTAATTACTACATAACAACATACAATGTATTTATTTGACGTATGTCAACTAGATCCCGTCTGTCTGGACAATTGTTCAGCCCCCCCGGTACTTCGCTACAATGTGGCGAGACTTGGAGGGAGGGATCACAGAAGAGAAAGATTCGATCACGATCGGAACGGACTCACGGTTAGCTCAGTGGTAAGAGCGCTGCGACGTAGATGCAGAGGACCTGGGTTCGATTCCCGGCCGTGGTCGAATCTTTTATCTTCTAATAAAATAGTTTAAAAACTACAAATTAATTATCTAACGATAACTAATTACTACATAACAACATTTATTCTTCAATTTTACGGCCAAAAAAAAAAAAAATCAATTTTTCGTTTGTAGAAATAGCTGGTAAGTGTACTTTTCTTGATGAAGAAGATAATATTATCAAAAAATTTAATAAGAAGAATATATTGCAACACAATGATAATTATTATTAATAATGACTGTGATCCCTCCCTCCAAGTCTCGCCACATTGTAGCGAAGTACCGGGGGGGCTGAACAATTGTCCAGACAGACGGGATCTAGTTGACATACGTCAAATAAATACATTGTATGTTGTTATGTAGTAATTAGTTATCGTTAGATAATTAATTTGTAGTTTTTAAACTATTTTATTAGAAGATAAAAGATTCGACCACGGCCGGGAATCGAACCCAGGTCCTCTGCATCTACGTCGCAGCGCTCTTACCACTGAGCTAACCGTGAGTCCGTTCCGATCGTGATCGAATCTTTCTCTTCTTCCCGGCCGTGGTCGAATCTTTTATCTTCTAATAAAATAGTTTAAAAACTACAAATTAATTATCTAACGATAACTAATTACTACATAACAACATACAATGTATTTATTTGACGTATGTCAACTAGATCCCGTCTGTCTGGACAATTGTTCAGCCCCCCCGGTACTTCGCTACAATGTGGCGAGACTTGGAGGGAGGGATCACAGAAGAGAAAGATTCGATCACGATCGGAACGGACTCACGGTTAGCTCAGTGGTAAGAGCGCTGCGACGTAGATGCAGAGGACCTGGGTTCGATTCCCGGCCGTGGTCGAATCTTTTATCTTCTAATAAAATAGTTTAAAAACTACAAATTAATTATCTAACGATAACTAATTACTACATAACAACATACAATGTATTTATTTGACGTATGTCAACTAGATCCCGTCTGTCTGGACAATTGTTCAGCCCCCCCGGTACTTCGCTACAATGTGGCGAGACTTGGAGGGAGGGATCACAGAAGAGAAAGATTCGATCACGATCGGAACGGACTCACGGTTAGCTCAGTGGTAAGAGCGCTGCGACGTAGATGCAGAGGACCTGGGTTCGATTCCCGGCCGTGGTCGAATCTTTTATCTTCTTATAAAATAGTTTAAAAACTACAAATTAATTATCTAACGATAACTAATTACTACATAACAACATACAATGTATTTATTTGACGTATGTCAACTAGATCCCGTCTGTCTGGACAATTGTTCAGCCCCCCCGGTACTTCGCTACAATGTGGCGAGACTTGGAGGGAGGGATCACAGAAGAGAAAGATTCGATCACGATCGGAACGGACTCACGGTTAGCTCAGTGGTAAGAGCGCTGCGACGTAGATGCAGAGGACCTGGGTTCGATTCCCGGCCGTGGTCGAATCTTTTATCTTCTAATAAAATAGTTTAAAAACTACAAATTAATTATCTAACGATAACTAATTACTACATAACAACATACAATGTATTTATTTGACGTATGTCAACTAGATCCCGTCTGTCTGGACAATTGTTCAGCCCCCCCGGTACTTCGCTACAATGTGGCGAGACTTGGAGGGAGGGATCACAGAAGAGAAAGATTCGATCACGATCGGAACGGACTCACGGTTAGCTCAGTGGTAAGAGCGCTGCGACGTAGATGCAGAGGACCTGGGTTCGATTCCCGGCCGTGGTCGAATCTTTTATCTTCTAATAAAATAGTTTAAAAACTACAAATTAATTATCTAACGATAACTAATTACTACATAACAACATACAATGTATTTATTTGACGTATGTCAACTAGATCCCGTCTGTCTGGACAATTGTTCAGCCCCCCCCGGTACTTCGCTACAATGTGGCGAGACTTGGAGGGAGGGATCACAGAGGAGAAAGATTCGATCACGATCGGAACGGACTCACGGTTAGCTCAGTGGTAAGAGCGCTGTGACGTAGATGCAGAGGACCTGGGTTCGATTCCCGGCCGTGGTCGAATCTTTTATCTTCTAATAAAATAGTTTAAAAACTACAAATTTATTATCTAACGATAACTAATTACTACATAACAACATACAATGTATTTATTTGACGTATGTCAACTAGATCCCGTCTGTCTGGACAATTGTTCAGCCCCCCCCCCCGGTACTTCGCTACAATGTGGCGAGACTTGGAGGGAGGGATCACAGAAGAGAAAAATTCGATCACGATCGGAACGGACTCACGGTTAGCTCAGTGGTAAGAGCGCTGCGACGTAGATGCAGAGGACCTGGGTTCGATTCCCGGCCGTGGTCGAATCTTTTATCTTCTAATAAAATAGTTTAAAAACTACAAATTAATTATCTAACGATAACTAATTACTACATAACAACATACAATGTATTTATTTGACGTATGTCAACTAGATCCCGTCTGTCTGGACAATTGTTCAGCCCCCCCCCCCCCCCCGGTATTTCGCTACAATGTGGCGAGACTTGGAGGGAGGGATCACAGAAGAGAAAAATTCGATCACGATCGGAACGGACTCACGGTTAGCTCAGTGGTAAGAGCGCTGCGACGTAGATGCAGAGGACCTGGGTTCGATTCCCGGCCGTGGTCGAATCTTTTATCTTCTAATAAAATAGTTTAAAGAATAAACTAGATGAACAATTGTTTATTTATTATTGTTGGAAAATTTACAATAAAGAACATACCCAGAGATCGGCTGAAGTTATGCAATTTTAATATACAGGGTGTTTCGGAATTGCACGGCACTATTTTAGGTACGTGTTCTCTAACACAAAATAAACAAAAAAGTTCATATTAACATATATCTCAAACTCATTTATTAAACAGATATTAAAGGTTAAAGATTTATTATTTATTTACTACATTAAGACTGACTGTACAACGTTTAACGTGTTTAATCCTTATATATATAAAAATCTCGTGTCCCGATGTTTGTCTCTCTATTTCTCAGAAACTACTCAACCGATTTTAATGAAATTTGGCTCAATGTATATAGTTTTGGCCAACTTACCGGACCGGATAGTTTTTAACTTGATTAGTGATCAAAATAATTCTTATATAGCGAATTATTGCAAATACAGTAGGTCGTGTTTCGATTTATTAACATGGCGTCATATGTCGATTTCATAATGTTTTTGTTTATAAGCATGCTATTGTAATACAGGTTATCATTATTATAATTTTGTATTGCGTTATGTGAGTGCAGTTATTTGTTTCTACATTATTATTTTCCACAGACAAATAGTAATACAAATTTGTATTCATTGTTAATTTTCATTACAGAATAAATAAATCAAGAAAAGGTTACAATAAATTCTCAAATGTGTACGTACTTTTTCTTCCTTTTCCTTTTTTATTTGTATTTAAATTAAAGTACTAGCTAAGCGTTGAAACGCTTTGCTGTGGCCCACCCTGATATCAACTTTTAGTAAAGTAAATACATTTTAATAATTTAAATTACGCTATTATTAGAAACAATACTCTATAAATGTTATAACAGCACCTACTGTCATAGGTGTAGCCTAATAGAAATTTGACTTGGGGAGTCAGTGTTGCCAAAAATTAGTGAAAATTAGTAAGCTGGCAACACTGCGGATAACCAGTCGTAAAAACTCCCTCACAAAAAGAGTGCTTTTGATTAGGTGTTGTGGGATACTTTGTGATTTGCTAAAGAACTGCATAATTAAGACCTTATTATTATATTTTCAGTTGATTTATTTAACAGAAGTTTCTTTATTTTCATTATTCGTTTTGTTATTATTATTTAAATACAGTGTTTTTTTATTTTACCAAACCTTTTTATCATTTTTATCCCGTGCTCTAAAATGTAAAATTTAAAAAATGTCAGTGAAGATTTGTAATTCCTCCTTTATCAACAATAATTTGAAGTTGGGAAAATTTAATCCCCATCGAATAGAGGATGTTACTTCCTGTTCAGCAGAGTTGTAATTATCTTTAAATGTAAAATTTAAGAAATGTTAGCGAAGATTTTGATCCTTTCTTTAATTTAAAGTAGGCTATTATTGGGAATGATATTTCGTTGTTAATTTTACCAGAATACAAATTTGTACTTATCTTTAAATGATTGTTGATTTAGAAAGGATTACAAATCGCGGCATTTTTTAAATTTTACATTTAATGATTATTACACCTCTACTGAACAGGAATAATTGTTATTTGGGTAACTTCAAGTTTCAGATTTATCCGCCATAAATATGAGAGTACTACTGCAAAATAATTCATCGGCAGACATATTTTTTAAACAATTGCTCTATATTGGAAACGGTGAAATAGAGCTGCATCGAAATTCAAAATTTATCAAATTACCAGAAAATTTCTGAACTGTTGTAGAGACGAAAAATGAACTGTCTACGAAATATAAAGTGTCTTTCCTGATATTTTGAACAATTATTTGGACTATAATTGGCTGGGTAGTCGGGCTATTTTGGCAGCAAAAAATGTTGATTTCGATGAAATAAACTTTCAAAATCAATCGACAATGTTCTAGATGTAAACGAAGCCGTAAATTTCCCATCTGAATTTTTTAATTCCCTGGATATACATCTCCAGTTGAAGATTGGCTCACCGATCATTCTTCTTCGTAACTAAAATACACCTCAATTCTGCAACGGTACACGTTTGGTCATTAAAAGGATCACAGGTAATGTTATTGAAGGAAAAATGTTGCCTGGAAGGTTTACAGGAGATATCACCATGTTGCCACCTATTCCCCTGGAACTGACAGAATTTTCAATAAAATTTAAAAGGCTTCAATATCCTATTCGTTTGGCTTTTGCCATGACCATAAACAAATCCCAAGGGCAAACAATGTCCACTTAGACTTTGAAAATCCGTGTTTTTCCCTTGGGCAATGGTATAACTCACGTGGGAAATGGGTATCGCCTGCTCACGTGTGTGGGAACCATCAAATCTTTGGTTTGTGTTAAAAAAAAAAAAAAAACAGGTTAACCCAAAACATTTGAACAAATTAGTACTTGAATAAATACAAATTCTTAATTGTACTATGTAAAACCTCTTTAAGAAGAGATTTATTATCACTCAAATGTATTGCTAAATTTAAAGCTTCAACACACCACCCTCCTACCGAACACTATTCGGTAGATATCCGGTAGATATTAGCCGAAGGGTTGGGAAATCGAGGTCTCAAAGAAATTGAGAAAAACGCCTATCAAAAGGACATATATGACGCGTTAACCAAGATTGGCATGACCCTGAGCAAAATTAAACCCGTTGTCAAACTAACAATACCAAGTTGAAGTAGTGTAGGCCAATAATCAATAGATCAATGGCTGAGGTTACCAAACCTTACCTCAGTCACCCTTTTTAAAATTAGTGGAAAAATAGAGCCATTTCGAGTTAGTTTATACCGATCCATAAAAAAAGGGCGATAGTGTTGGCAACTCTATGAGTCGTAAACACCATCAGCTCCTTTTTAATCAAACTACATTGAAATATGAGATGTAAAAAATAAAAACTTTAACTTTCCTATATTCTTTACCAAATACTTTTAAATGGAGTAACGCTCTATTCTCAATTACGTTCGATTTTGATTAGCTGAAAGGTTTTCATCTTTATCAATGAATATTGGTATTACTGTATTTGTTTAAAAGTATTAGAATATAACTACTGAGCCACAGCAACGCGTGGCCGGGTCTGCTAGTACTAAATAAAAGGTTTTAATCACCTGATAAACAAATGAACGATAAGCAATGACAGTAGTTGCTCATCTGTTTGTCTAGTTCTGTGTGTTTTAGTGTGAGTGAATCTTGTGACACAGTTCAATTTATGATTATCATGGGAGATACCACAAATTTATTCACTTTTGATGAACAAACAGACATGCTTTTAACTTATGGCGAGGTACATACAAACGGTGCTGCTGCTGTTCGAAGATATCGTGAAAAATTTCCTAACCGAAGAATACCAAATCGTAAAACGTTTGAGGCCATTGAAAGACGTCTTAGGGATAATGGTACGCTAAAACCTATACGAGTGAAGGCCGGTCGACAACGATTTCGATGAACTGCAAACGTAGAAGAAGAAATACTCGATGCTGTTCAGTTATCTCCTACTACTAGTACCAGAAGATTGTCACGTCGTTTCGATGTTTCCTCTACCAGCGTATGGCGAACTTTACGCGAACAACAATTATATCCATTTCACGTATCAAGTAGGCAAGATTTGTTACCACAAGATTATAACAAGCGCAGAAATTTCTCCCAGTGGTTAATTCGACAATGCACACGAGATCCTAACTTCCTGAACTGCATTTTGGTTACTGATGAATCTTGCTTTACAAGAAACGGGATTCTTAATTTTCGAAATACCCATACTTGGGCCGAAGAAAACCCTCATACAACTGCTGTTGGACATTACCAACATACATTCTCTTTAAATGTCTGGTGTGGTCTTCTAAGCGAAAAAATCATCGGCCCCTTCTTTTTGCCACCTAGGCTGTCAGGTATATCTTACTTGCATTTTTTGCAAAATAATCTGCATGATATTCTAGAAGATATTCCGCTAGGCATTAGGCAAAGGCTGTGGTTTATGCATGACGGTGCTCCAGCTCACTTTTCTCATAGTGTCACTGATTATTTAAATGCAACTTATGGAGACCGATGGGTTGGTCGAAACGGACCTGTTAAATGGCCACCACGATCTCCGGATTTAACGCCATTAGATTATTTTGTGTGGGGCTGGATGAAGTCTATGGTTTATTCTGCGGCATTTGACACGCAAGAAGAGCTAAGAAATCGGATCGTGGAAGCCGCAGTAACTATCAACCACCATCCTGATGCTATACGAAGAGCCAGAGAAGCATGGATTCGTCGTGCTGAATGTTGCATTCAACAAAACGGAGGCGCCTTTGAACATTTACTCTAAATGTTGTAATAATAATAAATAAATAGTAATAATAAATCTTTAACCTTTGATATCTGTTTAATAAATGAGTTTGAGATACATGTTAATATAAACTTTTTTGTTTATTTTGTGTTACAGAACACGTACCTAAAATAGTGCCGTGCAATTCCGAAACACCCTGTAGATAGGTGTCCGTACCTGGTCTGAAAGAACCACTGAGCGAAATTTGGAAAATTTAGGACAAACGGTATGGATTTCTATAAAAAACAAACAGAATTTCATCTTTATATACATAGATTATATCTGTATTTCTCGGATTCACACGGGGTATTTCATTTTTCTAAAGAAACGGTCGATTTCGTAAAAAAAAAACATTGTAAAGTAAGATCATTATGATTTTTAAAACAATAAAGAATATCAGCTGAAGATCGTCTGAAATAATGCAATTTTAATACGGACAGGTGTTCGCACCTGGTCTGAAAGAGCCACTGAGGGAAATTTGGAGAATAAAGAATATCAGCTGAAGATCGGCTGAAATTATGCAATTTTAATACGGACAGGTGTTCGCACCTGGTCTGAAAGAGCCACTGAGGGAAATTTGGAGAATAAAGAATATCAGCTGAAGATCGGCTGAAATTATGCAATTTTAATACGGACAGGTGTTCGCATCTGGTATCTAAGAACCGCTGAGCGAAATTTGGAGAATAAAGAATATCAGCTGAAGTTCTGCAATTTTAATATGGACAGGTGTTCGCACCTGATATCAAAGAACCACTGAGCGAAATTTGGAGAATTTAGGACAAACGGTATGGATTTCTATAAAGAACAAATAAACAAACAGAATTTCAACTTTATTTATATAGATTTTCCCTGTGAATTTATTTTTATTTACAAAAAAAATTGTATATATGAATAAATTCGTCTTCACACCTGTGAATATGAATTTATTTATATTTACACTTGTAAATACGAATTTATTTGTATTCATATTCACAAATATTGTGATATAAATAAATTTATATTCATATTCACATTAAAATTAAGATAAAAATAAATTCATATTCGTATTTATAAATATAAATAAGCCCAACTCTGTGTATAAGTCACTAATCGTAGTCCCACTGCTTCCCTTATTGTTAAACCATTTGAAATGAGGGAGGGAAGACGCCCTAATATATTTAATTTTAGAATATTAGGGTCATCTGCATATGCCCATATTCCCCAAAAACTACGAATGAAGTTAGACCCTCGTGGTGTGAAAATGAAAATGGTTGGGTATGCTCCGGGGGGATACATATTATGGGATGCTAATGAAAGGAGGATACGCATAGAACGAAAAGTATTGTTTAGGGAAGAAACATGTTCATAGTCCCCTGAAACTATTAGTATGGATGTAGAATCTGTCTCGGATAAGAAAGAAAAATATAGTAGTAGCAGTCCTGAAAACCAAAACCCCTTTAATTTCTGATAAAACCCATAACCCTGTTAAGGATTATGGGGATAATTAAAGATACAAAACTTGGAACATAACACGTGCCTTTTATTGATATCACAAACAACAACATGGAAGGCAAGTAACTAGGGATGGTGCGAAATTGCTGGAACGGCTCCACGGAACCTAATACGTGCCCGGAGCTGTTAGGAACAGTTCCAACATGGATGCCTTAACGGCTCCGGTCGGAGCTGTCTGCTTTCTCCGTCCTTCACTAGACTCTTGGGAGCTGGAACCGGAGCTGTTAGCATATTAGTTCCGAGGCTTGTCGGAGCTGTTTAACCTCTCCCCACCCATTGGTTCTAACGGAGCTGGAGTCGGAGCTGTTAGCATATTAGTTCCGAGACTAGCTCCGACTCCGAGCTGTTAGCTTATTAGTTCCGAGGCTGGTCGGAGCTGTTAGCTTATTAGTTCCGAGGCTCTCTTCGGAATGGAGCCTCAGTGCAAATGTTCATGAAATTAGTTTGGAATTCTTGATTTGATATTTCAACTAATTTTTAAGCCAGCATATTGTGGTTATCTAAGAAGCAATTTCTATTTATCTTTGTTTTTGTAACAACACCGTCTTTCATTTCTTTATTTATTTAAAATAAAATAAAACACAATTTCAATTTTTTCTAATATATGATCTTTAAAAAAATTAATATGTTAACATTTTTTTAGATAAACCATTAAATGGATAGGGAAGTTATGATTCGATAAAGGCATTATTTATTAAAATCCTAAATTCTTCTTGACATTAGCATTGTAGTAATGTCATTCTAATTAATTAAGCTGTAAGCATATTTAGTCAAATTAAAAATAAAATGTTTTCTTTTTTCTTAACTGTAAAAATAAAAATGCTTTTATTTTTAAATGCTAACATGGAGTCATGACTTGAAGAACAATACGTTTTATTTTAAGATATCATCATTTTCATTTTTTTAACCTGGCTTACTTGGAATTTTTTTTTAATTTTTTTAAATTTTTAATAGTAAACGCTAACAAAAAATCGTAATTTTTTTTTGTTTAAATAAATTGTATTCACATCCATACATATAATGTACAGTGAGAGAGATACAATGTATAAAATAAATATAAATGTTTATATCTACTTTATTTTGTTATCTGCTTATTATGTTAATTGGCATACAATTATTTATTTAAATTATAAATTGAAAAATCTAATTATAAATTATATAATTAAAGAGTATAAATAACGATTTAATTTTTATTTGTAAAAATTAGAAATAATAAAAATGTTTACTTGATAACTTGTTTTGTTTGTTTGTTTAACGTCCATTTTTATGCTACTTAGGCTAATCGGACGATGCTACAGTGGGAGTCCTAAATTTTGCCTATCCAGGTATAATTAGGATAGGGATCTTTAACGAGTACCTGACATCGTACAGGCTCGGGACCTCCATTTTACGTCCTATCCGAGGGACGGCATAGCTAAGGACTTTTTACTCCCATTAAAAAATCCTAGGACCACCGCTGGAATTGAACCCGCGATCTTTAGTATTGTAGGTTGCCATGCTAACCACAACACCACAGGTGACCCCGATAATTTGTTATTCTTTACATTATTATTTTTTAAATATCATTATTATTTAAATAATATTATATTATATGACAATATTATTATAATATTAAATTATCCCCTGGATTCCTTTCCTATTTATGTTCCTTGGAGAGTAGTTTAACTTTTGAAAAGGTGGAGATAGAGGTCTACCTACACTGATGGAATTTACTCTCGGAACCGATAGGTGGAACTGGAACGGTTAAGGGAACCTAATACGCAGGCGGAACTGGAACGGTTGGAACTAATACGTCATTTAAACGTTCCGTAACATCCCTACAAGTAACCTCATACTGAACCTTCCTTCACAACCGACGCAGTGTTGCCATTAAAATACAATATTATATTATATTTAATAAATCATTGTTAATTAACAATATTCAGAAGACAAAATAAGGTATCCAATATATTTTTAAATTGTTCTTACATACTGATAACCCCAGTCACAAATATACATTTACACCCAAATTCACTTCTACTTTTCGTGATAAACCGAACTCGACACTCCCTCTCGCAGAAAGAATCTCACTTGCAACCGAGTTCCTTAAAGATATATATCTGTGTACAAAATAGACATATGGTCACCACCCTGGAATAATAGACCTCCCAAAATATACTTGCAACTGAACAAATTCCGCAAACAAGATACACCAACCACACAATATCAGGAACTGTTCCGATAACTTATCCAGTCTTTACCACGCCACACTGCAATATATACAGATGGTTCGAAGTCCGATATCTCCACATAATCTGCCTTCATAACACCTAATTCAATCCATAAGAAAAAAACTTCATCACCTATGCAACATCTATTCTGCCGAGCTAAACGCAATTGCATCCGCGTTATACTTCTCTATGACCAATATACCAACAGACACAATAGTAATCATTTCCTACTCAATCAGCGCACTACAGGGATTGACAAACATGCACTCACATCGTCATCACCCCATCGTCCAGCGTATGCACGAATACCTCAAAATGTTAGAAGAAATAAACAAGAAAATTTATTTCGTCTGGGCCCCGGGACATATAGGTATTGTAGGGAATGAGATGGCAGAAGCAGCTTTAACTCTCTCAGAGGCACAGCTTTCCTAACCGCCCAGGAACTTGCTCGCTCCCTTAAAGTAATTATAGAGAAAATATGGCAAGCAATATGGGAGGAGAGTCCAACCAGCAAATTGAAACATATAAAAAAATCTGGTGCGTGCGCGCAACACACAACTTTCACTTACCAACTTACTTAGATTAGAAATTGACGTGTTTTGCTAATTATCATTTCCCAGAGTCACACATTTTTCTACATCCATATCTTATTTTTGTTAATAGTTCAAGCCGTTTTTGAGTAAATAAAAAAACCCCGTGAAAATGATACAAAATTTATTAAGTAAAGTCCCCCCTCCCGTAGATCAATTTTGATGAAATTTTTACAGTCATATCTCGGGCATATAAATACATCAAATACCAAGTTTGATCAAAATCGTTAAAACCGTTTTTGAGTAAATAAAAAAAACACGTGAAAATGATACAAAATGTATCAAGTAAAGTCCCCCCTCCGATTGATCAATTGTGATGAAATGTTGGTTATCACATCTTTGGCATATACATACAACATATACCCAGTTTGATCAAAATCGTTAAAGCCATTTTTGAGTAAATAAAAAAAACACGTGAAAATGATACAAAATTTATTAAGTAAAGTCCCACCTCCGGTTAATCAATTTTGATGAAATTTTTACAGTCATATCTCGGGCATATAAACAGATCAAATACTCGGTTTAATCAAAATCGTTAGAGCCGTTTTTGAGAAAATCGAAAAAAACACGTGAAAATGATACAAAATTTATTAAGTAAAGTCCCCCCTCCGGTTAATCAATTTTGATGAAATTTTTACATTCATATCTCGGGCATATAAATACATCAAATACCAAGTTTGATCAAAATCGTTAAACCGTTTTTGAGTAAATAAAAAAAAACACGTGAAAATAATACAAAATTTATTAAGTAAAGTCCCCCCTCCGGTTAATCAATTTTGATGAAATTTTTACAGTCATATTTGGAGCATATAAATAGATCAAATACTCAGTTTAATCAAAATCGTTAGAGCCGTTTTTGAGAAAATCGAAAAAAACGTAAAAAGTTATTAAATAAAGTACCCCCACCCGTTGAGCAATTTTGATGAAATTTTTGCTGTCACATCGCGGGCATATACCTACACTAAATACCCAATTTCAGGTTCCCACGGTTTATAGTTTTTGAGCTAGTCTGTTCACATACACACACACACACACACACACACACACACACACACAGACCATTTCGCGGGACTTGGTTATTTCGACTCAGGGGGTCCCAAAACGTGTATTTCCGTTGAAAACCGGAAGTCGAAAATTTTCACGATCGCAATACTTCCACTTACTATATATTTCATATATAGGTAAGTGAAAGTAAAAATCTGGTGCGTGCGCGCAACACACAACTTTCACTTACGAACTTACTTAGATAAGAAATTGACGTGTTTTGTTAAATATTATTTCCCAAAGTCACACATTTTTCTACATTCATATCTTATTTTTACTTTCACTTACCTATATATGAAATATATAGTAAGTGGAAGTATTGCGATCGTGAAAAATTTCGACTTCCGGTTTTCAACGGAAATACACGTTTTGGGGTCCCCTGAGTCCAATTAACCAAGTCCCGCGAAATGGTCTGTGTGTGTGTGTGTGTGTCTGTGTGTGTGTGTGTGTGTGTGTGTGTGTGAACAGACTAGCTCAAAAACTATAAACCGTGCGAACCTGAGATTGAGTATTTAGTGTATGTATATGCCCGCGATGTGACAGCATAAATTTCATCAAAATTACTTAAAGGGAGGGGGTACTTTACTTAATAACTTTTTAGGTTTTTTTCGAATTTCTAAAAAACGGCTCTAACGATTTTGATTAAACTGAGTATTTGATCTATTTATATGTCCGAGATATGACTGTAAAAATTTCATTAAAATTGATCAACCGGAGGGTGGACTTTACTTAATAAATTTTCTATCATTTTCAAGTGTTTTTTTTTATTTACTCAAAAACGGCTTTCACGATTTTGATCAAACTGGGTATTTGATGTATGTATATGCCAAAGATGTGATAGCCAACATTTCATCAAAATTGATCAACCGGAGGAGGGACTTTACTTAATAAATTTTTTTATCATTTTCACGTGTTTTTTTTATTTACTCAAAAACGGTTTTCACGATTTTGATCAAACTGGGTATTTGATGTATGTATATGCTAAAGATTTGATAGCCAACATTTCATCAAAATTGATCAACCGGAGGGGGGACTTTACTTAATAAATTTTGTATCATTTTCACGTGTTTTTTTTTATTTTCTCAGAAACGGCTTTAATGATTTTGATCAAATTCGTCATGTTTAATAAAAATTAGGTGTTCTTTAATATCAGGTAAGCTTTATGATTATTAAAACGTTCTGAGGGGGCTTAAATAGGGAAGGGGCTTTATTTGTTTTACTATAAAGTACCTTTGTTTTTGTTTATATGGAGAAATCAACGATATCTCGTTACGCCTAAAAATAAGAAATGGTCATATTTCCATTTCTTTAATTGATCAAACTGGGTATTTGATGTATATATATGCTAAAGATGCGATAGCCAACGTTACATCAAAATTGATCAACCGGAGAGGGGACTTTAATTAATAAATTTTGTTTAATTTTCACGTGTTTTTTTAATTTACTCAAAAACGGCTTTCACGATTTTGATCAAACTGGGTATTTATGTATGTATATGCCAAAGATGTGATAGCCAACATTTCATCAAGATTGATCAACCGAAGGGGACACTTTAGTTCATAACTTTTTTTCTAATTTTTAGATTATCTCAAAAACGGCTTTAACGATTTTCTTCATATTCGTCATGTTTAATGAAAATTGAGTGTTATTTAATATCAGGTAAGCGTTATCATTATTAAAATGTTCTGAGGGGTTTATAGAGCAAATGAAAACAAAAATAAGAAATGAATGTGAAAAATGTGTATCTTTGAGAAGTGGCATTAACAAAACGCATTAATTTCTTATCTAAGTAAGTTGGTAAGTGAAAGTTGTGTGTTGCGCGCACGCACCAGATTTTTTTTAATCGTTAAAGCCGTTTTTGAGTAAATAAAAAAACCCGTGAAAATGATACAAAATTTATTAAGTAAAGTCCCCCCTTCGGTTGATCAATTTTGATGAAATGTTGGCTATCACATATTTGGCATTTACATACATCAAATACCCAGTTTGATCAAAATCTTTAAAGCCGTTTTTGAGTAAATAAAAAAAAAACGTGGAAATGATACAAAATTTATTATGTAAAGTCCCCCCTCCGGTTAATCAATTTCAATGAAATTTTAACAGCCATATCTCGGGCATATACATACATCAAATACCCAGTTTGATCAAAATCGTTAAACCGTTTTTGAGTAAATAAAAAAAAAAACGTGGAAATGATACAAAATTTATTATGTAAAGTCCCCCCTCCGGTTAATCAATTTTGATGAAATTTTTACAGTCATATCTCGGGCATATTAATACATGAAATACTCAGTTTAATCAAAATCGTTAGAGCCGTTTTTGAGAAAATCGAAAAAAACCTAAAAAGTTATTAAGTAAAGTACCCCCTCCCTTTAAGTAATTTTGATGAAATTTATGCTGTTACATCGCGGGCATATACCTACACTAAATACCCAATTTCAGGATCGCACGGTTTATAGTTTTTGAGCTAGTCTGTTCACACACACACGCACACGCACACGCACACGCACACGCACACGCACACGCACACGCACACGCACACGCACACGCACACGCACACGCACACGCACACGCACACGCACACGCACACGCACACGCACACGCACACGCACACGCGCACGCGCACGCGCACGCGCACGCACACGCGCACGCGCTCGCACACACACACACACACACACACACACACACACACACACACACACACACACACACACACACACACACACACACACACACACACACACACACACACACACACACACACACACACACACACACACACACACACACACACACACACACACACACAGACCATTTCGCGGGACTTGGTCATTTCGACTCAGGGGACCCCAAAACGTGTACTTCCGTTGAAAACCGGAAGTCGAAATTTTTCACGATCGCAATACTTCCACTTACTATATATTTCATATATAGGTAAGTGAAAGTAAAAATCTGGTGCGTGCGCGCAACACACAACTTTCACTTACCAACTTAGATTAGAAATTAATGCGTTGTGTTAATGCCACTTCTCACGCAGTTACACATTCTTCCACATTCATTTCTTATTTTTGTTTTCATTTCCTCTATAACAAACAATTTCTTTTATTATTAAATAAAAGTTTTTACTTGAGATAATTCGGCAATGCAAGCATAATACTCCAAGTCGACTGATTTTATAATTCTCTATGTACTTGTTGAATATTTCATTTATTTCCCATGAAACAAATCATTTCCATTAAATGAACAGAAGGGCATTAATTATGAACAATGGCCTGACATTAAAAGCGTCCTGCGTGGGCTCAACGTGTTTTATGAGTTGACTTAATATTTTTCTTTTTTTCTCCTCTATATGTTTACTTGGTTTTTATCATATCTCATATTTACCCATTTTTTACTTTCACTTACCTATATATGAAATATATAGTAAGTGGAAGTATTGCGATCGTGAAAAATTTCGACTTCCGGTTTTCAACGGAAATACACGTTTTGGGGTCCCCTGAGTCCAATTAACCAAGTCCCGCGAAATGGTCTGTGTGTGTGTGTGTGTGTCTGTGTGTGTGTGTGTGTGTGTGTGTGTGTGTGAACAGACTAGCTCAAAAACTATAAACCGTGCGAACCTGAGATTGGGTATTTAGTGTATGTATATGCCCGCGATGTGACAGCAAAAATTTCATCAAAATTGCTCAAAGGGAGGGGGTACTTTGTTTAATAACTTTTTAAGTTTTTTTCGATTTTCTCAAAAACGGCTCTAACGATTTTGATTAAACTGAGTATTTGATCTATTTATATGCCCGAGATATGATTGTAAAAATTTCATCAAAATTGATCAACCGGAGGGGGGACTTTACTTAATAAATTTTGTATCATTTTCAAGTGTTTTTTTTTATTTACTCAAAAACGGCTTTCACGATTTTGATCATACTGGGTATTTGATGTATGTATATGCCAAAGATGTTATAGCCAACATTTCATCAAAATTGATCAACCGGAGGGGGGACTTTACTTAATAAATTTTGTATCATTTTCACGTGTCTTTTTTATTTACTCAAAAACGGTTTTCACGATTTTGATCAAACTGGGTATTTGATGTATGTATATGCCAAAGATGTGATAGCCAACATTTCATCAAAATTGATCAACCGGAGGGGGGACTTTACTTAATAAATTTTGTATCAATTTCACGTGTTTTTTTAATTTACTCAAAAACGGCTTTCACGATTTTGATCAAACTGGGTATTTACGTATGTATATGCCAAAGATGTGATAGCCAACATTTCATCAAGATTGATCAACTGAAGGGGACACTTTATTTCATAACTTTTTTTTCTAATTTTTAGATTATCTCAAAAACGGCTTTAACGATTTTCTTCATATTCGTCATGTTTAATGAAAATTGAGTCTTATTTAATATCAGGTAAGCGTTATCATTATTAAAATGTTCTGAGGGGTTTATAGAGCAAATGAAAATAAAAATAAGAAATGAATGTGGAAAATATGTAACTTTGAGAAGTGGCACTAACAAAACGCTTTAATTTCTTATCTAAATAAGTTGGTAAGTGAAAGTTGTGTGTTGCGCGCACGCACCAGATTTTTTATTTTTAGGAGTAATGAGAGACAGTTTATTTCTTCATATAAACAAAAACAAAGATACTTCATAGGAAACAAAAACAAATAAAAAAAATCTGGTGCGTGCGCGCAACACACAACTTTCACTTACCAACTTACTTAGATAAGAAATTAATGCGTTTTGTTAATGCCACTTCTCAAAGTTACACATTTTCCACATTCATTTCTTATTTTTGTTTTCATTTGCTCTATAAACCCCTCAGAACATTTTAATAAACGCTTACCTGATATTAAATAACAATTTCCAATTTTCATTAAACATGACGAATATGAAGAAAATCGTTAAAGCCGTTTTTGAGATAATCTAAAAATTAGAAAAAAAGTTATGAAATAAAGTGTCCGCTTCGGTTGATCAATCTTGATGAAATGTTGGCTATCACATCTTTGGCATATACATACATAAATACCCAGTTTGATCAAATTCGTGAAAGCCGTTTTTGAGTAAATAAAAAAAACACGTGAAATTGATACAAAATTTTTTAAGTAAAGTCCCCCCTCCGGTTGATTAATTTTGATGAAATGTTGGCTGTCACATCTTTGGCATATACATACATCAAATACCCAGTTTGATCAAAATCGTGAAAACTGTTTTTGAGTAAATAAAAAAAACACGTGAAAATGATACAAAATTTATTAAGTAAAGTCCCCCCTCCGGTTGATCAATTTTGATGAAATGTTGGCTATCACATCTTTGGCATATACATACATCAAATACCCAGTTTGATCAAAATCGTGAAAGCCGTTTTTGAGTAAATAAAAAAAAAACACGTGAAAATGATACAAAATTTATTAAGTAAAGTCCCCCCTCCGGTTGATCAATTTTGATGAAATTTTTACAGTCATATCTCGAGCATATAAATAGATCAAATACTCAGTTTAATCAAAATCGTTAGAGCCGTTTTTGAGAAAATCGAAAAAAATGTAAAAAGTTATTAAATAAAGTACCCCCTCCCTTTGAGCAATTTTGATGAAATTTTCGCTGTCACATCGCGGGCATATACATACACTAAATACCCAATCTCAGGTTCGCACGGATTATAGTTTTTGAGCTAGTCTGTTCACACACACACACACACACACACACACACACACAGACACACACACACACACACAGACCATTTCGCGGGACTTGGTTAATTGGACTCAGGGGACCCCAAAACGTGTATTTCCGTTGAAAACCGGAAGTCGAAATTTTTCACGATCGCAATACTTCCACTTACTATATATTTCATATATAGGTAAGTGAAAGTAAAAAAAGGCCCCTACCCCATTTAAGCCCCCCCCCAGAACATTTTAATAATGATAAAGCTTACCTGATATTAAAGAACACCTAATTTTCATTAAACATGACGATTTGATGAAAATCGTTAAAGCCGTTACTGAGAAAATCGAAAAAAAGGTAAAAATTGCAAAAATAGTTAAATGAAATTTTTAGTTGATGAAATTTTTACAGTCATATCTCGGGCATATAAATACATCAAATACCCAGTTTGATCAAAATCGTTAAAGTCGTTTTAGAGTAAATAAAAACAACACGTGAAAATGATACGAAATTTTTTAAGTAAAGTACCCCCTCCGGTATATCAATTTTGATGAAATTTTTACAGTCATATCTCAGGCATATTTATACGTCAAATACGCAGTTTAATCAAAATCGTTAGAGCCGTTTTTGAGAAAATCGAAAAAAACTTAAAAAGTTATTAAGTAAAGTACCCCCTCCCTTTGAGCAATTTTGATGAAAGTTTTGCTGTCACATCGCGGGCATATACCTAAACTAAATACCAAATTTCAGGTTCGCACGGTTTATAGTTTTTGAGCTAGTCTGTTCACACACACACACACACACTCACACACACACACACACACACACAGACCATAGGGATATCTCGTGAGAGCTTTTACGGTTTTTCCCGCTGACGATACGAAAATAGTTCTGGGAGATCTTAACGCCCAACTACAAGGACAGATGCATTGTCCGACTAGAAAAACTTCCAGCCCATTAGAGTTCAATAATGATAATGGTCAATGGCTAACCGAGTTCTCAAGGCCTTGTACTATGTTTTCAAGAAATATAATAAATACCAAAGGCTAGGATAATAAGAGATGATAACTATATAGAGTCGTATCTGATCAGATCAAAAGAATCCTGTTTATTTCTGGACACAAGTCTAACCTCACTAGAGTCAAAACTTACGGAGTATCTAATAAAGAAAAAACAGACACGGGTCACTGTCGTTTCATTGCCTAGGCACATGGACGGATCTCAACTTCAAGGAATGCCTATCAGGATACAGCTTATGGGAGAATTGAGAAGCACTCCTGACGTCCAATGGACAGGAATTTCCCAAGCACTGAAGACTGCAGCTGTAGAAATGCTAGGCCACGCACAACAATTTACTCAGGTTTATCGATGACTTGAAAAGTACCACTGTGAAGAAAATTAGGTATATAGGAAGATGCGATATACATACATTCCGCACACAGGGATGTTACCGCGATAGGAGAGAAGTATGATTAGAGAAAAGGGGATGAGCTTCCAAGGATCTAATTTAAAATATGGGTACATATACCGTAGTAAATCGCAATGTTTTTTCAATCCAATCCATTTCCGATGTAAGGACATAAAAGATTACTAAATATAAGCACCTATTACATTTACTAGTAATGGTTCATTTTTGTTCTCACCTCTCATAGACGGGGTGCGCCCCTTCACTTCCCCTGGATCTGTTGGTGGTGTTTGCTTTATTGAAATGCGCCATGCAGACTTAGAGCTTGAAACAGTCATGAAATGGCTACAAACAAATGCAACCGCGAGCAAGCCAAGCTAAATAAATGCCTAATTGACACGCATTGTCGCCATGGTTTACCAATTGTAAAACATGCATTTGACAAGGAATTTGAAAGGTTATTCCTATTTGAAAATAAAAATTCATCTCCATTATTCTAATAACTTCAAGTAAGAATAAAATGAGAAAAGAAAAGAGCGCCATTAATCAATAGAATTTAACATTATTAAAAAGGCAAATGCTTTTACATGGGAAAAAATGTAGATTCATAATTCATAATATGTAGATCTATAATTTTGAATAATTAAATTATATTTTTTTTATTATACTGATTTAATTTAGATTATAATTATGTATATACTTTTAAAGATTTATTCTAGAAACACACATGGCTTATTGCCGGAAATATTTTTTCAATCTATTATTTAAAATTTGTTTTTTTAGTATTTTCTAAAAATATTAGTTAATCTGCTGGCATTGTTTATAAAATACGTCGTTTTATTCCATCAAAATTCGAAATTTAACAATTGCTAGTTATGTATCATTGAAGCATTGGCATCTAAGATCTGACCGGTATCCCTCTATTGGCTGTTCTAACTCTTGTTTTGTGTAATACTGGTTTGTACGTTTTGGAAGTTTCAGTTATTTCATACCCAACTGGGGCAATTGATTTCGAACATTTAATATCTTTATTTTTAAGCTGCTTGTTAAATTTCCACGTTCCAGAGAGGGAATAATAGTATTTTTAAGATGTCAGACGATAAGAAGGTAAGCACGCTTCTAAGCTTTGTTGGTGCGTTTGTTAGGTTCAATGATCTAATGTTTACATTTTATCCGTTTTAGGAAGTAAAAACCGGTGATTCGGAACATATTAATCTTAAAGTCATGGGACAAGATAATGCCATTGTGCAGTTCAAAATAAAGAAACATACCCCCCTTAGAAAATTAATGAATGCTTATTGTGACAGAGCTGTAAGTTTCCTTTATGTATATTTCATTTTCTATTTTTTATCCTCAGGGATAGACAATTAACTTAATCCTGATTAATTTTGCTGTTGTTTACATCCTAATAAGGGCTAGTTATATATATACTGCATTATTTCTAGGGTTTGGCTATGGCTGCAGTTCGATTTAGATTCGATGGACAACCAATTAATGAGGCTGATACCCCATTGAGTTTAGAAATGGAAGAAGGTGATACGATAGAAGTTTACCAACAACAAACGGGTGGTGATTTTTATGATTTTTAACTTCTTGTTCTTTTGTTCCTCCCTCACATGTAAATTTCAACTTTAATAAAAAATACATAAAAGATTATATTACTGACAGGTTGTATTATTGAGGAAACTCATTTCTATTTAAACTTATGCCTCCCATGATATTTTATTATGCTTTTATCATTATTACCGAACAGTTGCTTGTTTCAATGAATGTTAATCATATAACGTATCAGTTATGTGAAAGCAGCGTGTTAAGGCAATTTTGTATTAGATTGTTCATGATATAGCTTAAGTAAATAAAGTTTGTAAATAATTTGTGATTTCTTTAAATGTCTACTCCCTTATACAAATGTTTTCTGTTGAATTTACATTAGTTTTGATATTAATTTGTTCTTTTTTGTGAGGGTAGGTTACTAAATTTTTTAAAATGATTTGTTTATCTAGCTGTAACTATGTGTAGGACACTATTACCTTCTTTTTGTAATGAATGACATTTATGTTGTCTGTGTTATATGTTGTGTTTTATATCTGGTTCATTCATGTTGATCATCTCAGACCAAGTTGGCTTAGTGTACTATAACTACATTATTATTAGACCTTTAATTATAGTTTAAGTTATTTTATTAGATTTATTTTGACACTGTTCTATTTAAAAATTGTATAAAATGACCATTTATTTATATAAGATTTAAATAGTTCATCAAATATATTTCATACCAGAAAAATCCTCAGGTGTTTTATCCAATGCAAAACTCAAGTATCTCCTTTTAATATAATGAAATAATGAATTGTGTACATATTTTGGTTTCTGTGTAGTAAACAAGTAAAATAGTGCGAGATTTACCGATCATTATTTTATTGAGTTCCTGGGTACTGAATTGACTTTGTTTTTTTTTTATGGTCACGATTTGATGTCAACATGTTTTAAAATATATAGACAAAAAACACAATGTTTCCAAAAACATTCCTGATGCATTTAAAAAAATTCAATTTAAAATAAAATACTAAATAAAATTAACTTTGATGGATGATAATACAATTGTTTCTTCTTTTTTGTATGTTTTGGTACTTAAAACAGAGGAAATTATGTATAAACTTTTAACAGTAAATGAATTTTAATGCTTAATTGGAATTTGTTCCACCAAGTTGTTTTTATTTTACGAACTAGTGATTTTGGTGCATAGTAAATTTTGGTTTAGAAAACTTATTTTGTTCCACAGTGGTATTTAAATTACTTTTTGGTTTTGCTGTATTATTTTAATACAGGCTGCTTTGTGAACTTTTTAGCCTAGTTCTTATTCACGAAAAACTGGAGATTGTGTGTTAAATATAAAACGGTATTCATTACTATTATGTGTTAATATAATTAAATAAGCTTTCTCTTTACTTCAGAGAACTTATACCGCAAAGAATTATTGTGTGAAGGACTGTAACCATTAATAATCAGAATTTAAGGACACTTCAGATGGGATTGATGTGGGTTAAGAAACATACCATTGTTAAAGGTATTGCAGGTATATTTAAGCTGTTTCAGCAGCTCTTTACTACAAAAAATCAATTAATTTCTTATAAATTACTTTGCCCGGTTAGCACACACATTTTTCTTGTGAACATTTTTAAATATTTTTTTTTAGTAAATACTAGCATTAAGTTAAACAAGATCCTGATATGCCTCCAATAACTTGAGATATTTATTATTCTATAAGTAGGATACTGGGCGAACGTTTTCTATGACTCCCATTATAAATTATATAGTTTGAAGATAAATATTTTTTTTTCAAGTTTCATCCAAGTACCAAGGGAAGGATTTCGCATTATGGATAACATAGCTTCTGTCTTATAAGCATAAACATAGGTGTGTGTGTATGTATATATACATACATATATATATATATATATATATATATATATATATATATATATATATACACATATACATACATATATACACATATACATACAGTCGACTCCGTTTAATTGGGCCATCGGATAATTGGGACCACTGCTTAATTGAGCCATGTTTAATAAAACAGAATCTAATATAGGTAAAATATCACTGCTTTATTGGGACAAAACATCGGATAATTGGGCCAAAACTTTCTGGAACTTAATGTAAAAAACTATAAGACCCGGTGTCAATCGAATAACCTAAGTATCTGAGACCACGCCTGATTCTCATCCAGAAGCAAGAAACCCCATCAAAAAGGTTAGGCGCTTTTTTTCACAAAAAGGAAATGAAGAAAGTCCTTAGGCGTCCTAAAGAAGTGCGCTAATTATGTTGGTCGTAGTTTAAAATGAGTGTGACAGTGCACACTTGATTCTTACCTCTTAAAAAAAAAAAATGACATAAAAACATGTTCTGATTCATTTTAATTTGTTTTATCTTGTATATTTCTTATATTAAAACACCTATTTAATAAAAATAAATTTTAAGAGTTAAATTAATAACGTAGTAAAAAAAGTATTATTTTGACCCCATCATTAAATAATAATAGGAATAGGTACCCCTAAATGCACCTATTAAGTGGGTTTTCCCCCAAAGCTGTCTAATTTATGATATCAATTATCATAAATGTAGTGATTAGGCGTATTTAGGTATTTTTTATTTGCATTTACACCTGGATTTATGGCATATGGTCTCCTTTTTATTGAGTCCTCCGCCTAATTGGGACAAAACAAATTTTCCCTTTATGTCCCAATAAAACGGAGTCGACTGTATATATATATATATATATATATATATATATATATATATATATATACATATATATATGTATATATATATATATATATATATATATATACACACGCATACATACATATTAATACATACAGTAGAACTGAAATTAAATTTATAAGTTAGACATGCCACTAGTTGCAATTTTTTCCCAATTATTGGTTTAGTATAGAACAGAAGAATTTTGTAATAACAATAAAGTGTTACATATTAAAGATATAGATAAAAATTGGGTAAACCTTAGCAGCTATCAAAATCAAGGTTTTGTAAAACATGATATTTTGGGAAAAATGTTTGTAGTTTTCCTGTAAAATTTTAATACCTTGTGGCATCTTCTATTTATCTTATTTTTTACCTTCCTGCTATGCTTTCTATAATTTTTTTCTCTGTAATTTATAAAAAATAATTTTTTGTTGGTTGATTTTATGAACTGCTCCTCAAGCTTCAAATGTGTAGTAGTAATGTCTTCTTATTCCTAGGAATTTTTCGTGAATAAATTTATTGTTTAGGATGAATGTAGTTAAAATAGGCATTCACTGGCAAAGATCAGCCCTTGGCCGAGGAATTTAAATTATGCTCTATGGAAGCTAGTTTTTGATGAATTACTGAGAGTGCTAGAGGGTGAGCAGTTCCCTGCCACTGCCTATGTTGGTGGCATCTAAAAGCAGGGCTGGGCTGAAGAGAGAAGCAGAGCAATTTGCCAGTCTGGTAGTTAGTTGGTGTTAGGATAAAAAAATTTGAATAGCTGCTGCCAAAATGAAAGCCATTTTACATAGAGGCACGGCTGAAAGGGCGCAACCTATTAATTTGAACATAGGATACGTCCATGTGAAGTGGTTACCTACCACAGTGTAAGTTAAGGTAACAGCCTTAATATATCGCCTCACTTAGACAATCTCGCGACAAGATGGCCCAAACCGTCAATGGTCATGTAGGAGTTGCATTCGGAGGCCTAAGATACCCAATCAGGCAGTAGGCAACGACCATGAACAGTATTATACTGAGAAAATATTTCCCCTCTGTCCAATCCTGGCTATCCGCTAAGTGGGTCCTCCCGGACTTATGGGTTTTCCAATTCCTCACTTGACATGGAGGTTTAGGAGCTAAACTCCACAGTCTTGGCATGGATTTGAGCCTATATGTGCAACCTTTGGTGTTCTGGAAACTGTAGAGCACATGATCACATCCTGGACTACGTTTGAAGGATAAGGGCCAAAACGATACATATTGCAGGGACTACTACCTTGCTGAAAATGAATTTCCTTCCTACGTACAAAAATTTTCTGCGGTTCAAAACCGCATTACTGAATGGATAACAGCTATGGGGCCAGCCCACTATAACATAGGAAGGAAAAAGACGTAGGCAAGCACCAGAAGATGAAGTCTGCCCTGGGGAGGTATTAATAATAGGAAGATAGGAGTTGAAAAATAAAGAGAAATAGCATTAGCGGCTCTGAGCGTTTTAGCTTAGTGCTACTATTGCTGAAGCCCGTATGGCCATAAGGCCAAGAAGGCATGTAAATAAATGTCAATAATCAAAGTAGACTTCATTACAAATCTTCTCAAACTGGCAAAGCTTTCTTCAAAAATCGGGCTCAATAAAAGCAGAAATTCTCCCCATAATAAAGGAGGCAGCAAAGGAATTCAACTTACCTAGCAAGATCTCCATTTATTTCGAGCATCAGCAAGGTATATGACCATAATCTTTAAAAGATTAGAGCTTTAAGCATTGGAATATATAAACTCCGCCTACCCAAAAATGATGTGGACCAGTGTCTATACTATACTGATGGTTCTGCCGAAGCCTGGTGAAGATACTGCATCTAGTGCAAGGATGTGAGCCTAGCTAAGGAGAAAAATTAACAGATCTAAAAGGATACACCAGATCTGAATTTAGATAGAAATCATTTGCTGAAGACAATACAAATTATGACCCTTTTACACCTATACTAATGGGAAATAAAGGAAAAAGCCTATACTTATTTTAACACCATTTATTATGCTTTATGATGGGCTGTAATTTTGATCATTTTTTCTTTATCTTTTGCTTTATGGATGATATCAGGTGCACAGTAAACAAGTGAATCTACAAAAAATCAACTTCAGGAGAGCCAAAAAACAGTTTCTAACCCTTCATGCAATTAGGCACCTGCCTTTGTTATTGCTAGACATTATTTTTTATCATTTTTGCTGGATAATCCATTTTTAATAGTCAAAATAATGTCAGAGTTTTGAATTGCCTGGAAGATTACTAAGATCACAATTATGAAAAAATGAAGATTGAATTATGAAAATGGACAGTTTGTAAAACACAATGCCGCCTTTATGCCAAATATCTCTAAAAGCAATGTTTTTTCAGATTTGTTTTTTACCGTACACCCAATGATACAATGATATTTAGGATTTACAAACATTTTAATAATTCCTATTGATGATTATTATACATAAACTATAAATAAGACAAAATATTTGTAAAACATAATCAAGAAAAATCCAATAAAAATAATTTAATTTTTTATTATCAAAGAAGTTATAAAATTATAAACATTGGCACAAAATGGAAAATAAACTCAATCAAAAGAATACCTTTTATCTCATGAAAACAGAATATGAGAAGTACACTTTTAGTTGAAATAAAGTAATTTTCATAATTTGAAAATGAAGTAGGATCATTTTGGACTTATATGTTTCAATAAACTCCTATTTATTATTTTAACAATGATGATAAGTTCAATATTTTATCTTAGTATTTATATCAGGGGTTGAAAGAGTCATTAACTTGTTTAATTAAGTTTCATTTTAAAAGTATTTGAAAAACTTATTACTAAAACGTTTTATCAATAAAAGTTTTCCAATAACTTTTTGATAAAAGTCTTCCTTCAAAAAGTTCAAGGTTCACCTAAACAGATGGAGCAATTAAAATTAAAGTGTGAGTTAAGCAATAACTTTTTCGCCCTGGGTTTTGATCATAAAAGTTTTTATCATAGAAAAAGAGTTTGTTTACTAATACAGTTATTTATTAATTAATTCTAATCTTGGGATAGGATTAGTTCGAGGTATATTTATTCCTATCCTATTATTTCATTCTTCTCGATGAATGAATAAATGTCCAATCATAAGTCATCTCTCCAGACCGTTTCATTTTAAATTTAGTTATTCCTCGTGAGTAAATTACGATGGTGTGCAAAAAAGGCCAAATGATTTTGAGTTTTTTCAAATACATCTCAAAAACTGTTGTGAAAGAATACTTAAAATAATTTTTTGACGAATTTAAAAAAACATTTATTTAGATTCCATAAAAGTGTTTTTTACGAATTATATGACTGTAATAGTGACTTGAAGTATAGCAAGAACAAATTAAAACCCATATCAGTAAATATAAGCAATGAAATGTTATTAGATAGCAGCTTAAAATAGGGGATACTTTGAAATTTATTCTTTATGATTATAGGTGTAAATTAAAATGTTTTTAACTTGTTAAATTAAATGATAATTGTTGAATAATAATCTAAATATTTTTATATTGAGTAACGATATTTTACATTATATATCTATGATAATTAACATTACTAATTCCATGGTATTGTTAAACATAATTTTGTAGTTTAAAAATAATAAACATATTTACAAAATATTAAAAATTGTAATCTAATAAAATAAATTTTAGCATTTCCGAAATAATTTTCTTTGACTAAAATCTTTTTATGAATAAGTTTCAGGATAACTTTTTGAAATGAACTTCTATGCAAAAAGTTAATTGGATAAAAGTTTTTAGACAACTTTATCAAAAAGTGTTTGTAATAAAAAAGGTAATGTTCAACAAAAACTTCAAGTAGGGTAAAAAAAATATATAAGTTTAACTTAAACTTTTTTAAAATACCATAAAAGTTAACTTATATTTTCAACCCCTGATTTATAAGCCTGGTTAATTTTTAAGAATATTTTATCATATGAAATAACAGTGAATTTTCTAAAATGAAATAAAATCTTAATTCAGTACCTCAGACCCAGATTTTCCTAATTTTGTATTATGAATTATCAATTTCGCATAAATTGAAAAACATGCATCCAGTAGCAACTAAAAGCCTGACTGTTCTCTAAGTCCATTTGATCGACTGCTTGGCCCTCATCGTTGGACTAAATAGAGTTAAGCTCCCAATTAGCACCCAAACACAGAACTTAAAGACAGTTTGGCTTTTAAAATATTTTGAACCTAAACAGAATGGATAATTTTAATAGTTTCTATAGATTAAGCGAAATCAATAAAAATGGACTCATGAAAATGGAGGACAGTGTGGTAGTTATTGTACTAGATAGTACAATCTAATCATGAAAACTAATTAATTTATGTTATGTATTTGATTCATATTTAGCCTTGTGAAATTTATTTATTTACAGCCTTTGTGTTCAATTATTTATCTACAATTGATTTCAGTAACTACACTCTTATGCACCTTTATTTTTATTTCATTTTATGTAAGATGCCTGTTAGAATGTCTAAAACATCTCCTTATTTACAAGCTCATTCAATATCTGGTTTTACTAGAAAGATTTTAAAACCTAAAAATAATAAAGAAACATGAGAGAGTGGCCTAGTTGTTTTATATTGGTATTGTTGAATGAGTCTATTCTCATTTTGCTGATAAGTGTGCTTCATTGAACTTTTTTATTACTCCATAACATAGCACAACATTCCCTCACTAGAATAACACTTGCTCCAATTCTTAATTACGCTTGTTACAGTGTTATGCTTTTCATAAGATATGCTCTTACAGATTTATGAAAATTTTAGGGATATAAAAAACAGAAATAAATTATTTTAATATATATATATTTTAGCAAACATAAACAAATAGTAGTTTAAAAATATTGAGTGCATTATAATAATTTAAAGTGGAAGAATATAGAATTTGACTAAGTGTTTTCCATTTCTTCATCTCCTGAATGGTCTTCATCATTTTCATCTTCATCTTCATCATCGTCTTCATCTTCATCATCTTCAGATTCAGATTCAATCCACTCTTCATTCTCAAGATCGCATGGTATTATAGTTTTCCATTCCTCACATTTATGAAGATCTAGGAACAGTAATAATCTTAGGTAATATTAAATAATAATAATAAACCAATTGGATTAAAAAAAAAAAATGTTCTTGAGCAGTTGAAATAAGAATAGTAAAATTTACTGTGTCATATGTCTAGAATCAATACAAAATTTACTGATACAGGCACCATACATAGGTTTTAATATTTTGCACTAAAAAAATATATAAAATCAAGAGGCATAAATAAATAAATCTGAATGAAAATTCAGCAGGGCTTGAATAGGATCTTAGTTTGTTTTTTTAACGTCACTTTTTGCCACTAAGGCTAATTGGACGATGCTATAGTGGGAGTCCTACATTTTGCCTATCCAGGTATAATTAAGATAGGGATCTTTAACGAGTACCTGACATTGTACAGGCTCGGGACCTCCATTTTACATCCTATCCGAGGGACAATATAGCCAAGGATTTTTTACTCCCTTTAAAAAATTCTAGGGCCACCATGAGATGCGAACCTGCGACCTTTAGTATTGTAGGTTGCCATGCTAACCACTATACCATAGGTGACCCTGAATATGATCTTAAATTTCCAAGATTAAAAACCGTGTTGAGATAATCCATGGAAGGTTATTGGTCCAGTTTTTGGTAAGTTAATACTGCTTCTTGGGATGCCTCCATTCAAAGAAATGATTTCACTGAGATATTGCTCAACTGCTAGCCCATTCCAGGGGTTTGAGACCAAATAAAAATTTCCCAACAAGGTCAGACCCCAGAATGTTAAAGCGGGCTATGTTCTAACACAGCTCAAGAAGAAGCCATCCTACTGAGGCCAAAGTTTTAATGTTGAATGAATATAAGATTCTTACCTAGAGAATAGAAGTCTCCAAGAGTATGCTCCCTATCCCCTTCTTCAAATACACCACCATACATAAACAAATCGTGACCTTTAATTGCAAGTGAACAATTTATACGAGAGTGTGGATGTGAAATGACATCGGCACATGTCATTGATGAAGTATTAGGCTCATTTTTAGTAGGTTGTATTGTGCTAACTCTCATTGTAAAAACACCATCTTCTACAACCTTTTCCTAAAATATATAATACTTATTGATCTTAACTAAATTAGATTATATTGGCAGTTTACAAATGAAACATATTTTACCAAAAATCAAAGTGAAAAGTTTAAACTTCAAAGATTTTATAAAAATAGTCTTTTTTAAAAAAAGTAAAATGACCATCTCAGTAATGTTAGAACATAAACATTTCCATCTTCAAAACTTCAGTATTTGACTTTAAGTGTTTTACTGTATGAGTCTTTTACTTATGAGGCAACAATATTATCTTAATTAACTTGCAATTGTTTATCTTACTTCCACCACTGGTTCTTCTTCAACTTGCATTTCCTCATCATTTTCCTCCTCTTCACAATCGCCTTCTTTAATCCTCCTCCTTCTTTTTGTCTTATTTTGTTCTTTCCTTCCTTTTAATGTGACTATAAACAATGTATAATGTAACACTTAGGTTATGCATAATGTAGGCTTAAATAATAGGGATCGAAAAAGTCATTAACCTTTTTAAATAAGTTTAAAAGTATTTGATAAACTTATTACGAAAAAGTTTTCAAATAACTTTATGATAAAAGTTTTTCTTCAAAAAGTTTAAGGTTCACCTAAACCTTTTGAGCAATTAAAATTAAAGTGTGAGTTTAACAACTTTTTTGCCCTGGGTTGTGATCATTAAAGTTTTTATCATAGGAAAAGAGATTGTTTACTTATACTGTTGTATATTTAGATGAATAATCCTATGATAGGATTAGATAAAGGTATATTTATTTCTATCCTATTATGTCATTCTTCTGGAATCAAAACAAGTCTAGTGTTCATTCATTATCTCATCTCACCGGACCGTTTCATTTTAGTTTTAGTTATTACTTGTGAGTAAGCGGTTCACAAATTACGAAGGTGCACAAAAAATACCGAGTGATTTGGAGTTTTTCAAATACGTTGCAACAACTGTTGTGAAAGAATAATTAAAGGTAATTTTTTAACGAATTTGAAAAACCATTTATTTAGGTGACATAAAAATGTTTTTTACGAATTATATGACTCTAATAGTGACTTGAAGTGTAGCAAGAACAAATTAAAACCCACAAAAAATACCGAGTGATTTAGAGTTTTTTCAAATACGTCGCAACAACTGTTGTGAAAGAATAATTAAAGGTAATTTTTTAACAAATTTGAAAAACCATTTATTTAGGTGACATAAAAATGTTTTTTACGAATTATATGACTCTAATAGTGACTTGAAGTGTAGCAAGAACAAATTAAAACCCACATCATTAAAAATATGAAAAGAAATGTTATTAGATAGCTGTGTAAAATCAGGCACCTTTGAAATTTATTCTTGATGATTATAGGTGTAAATTAAAATGTTTTTAGATTGTTTTACTTGTTAAATTAAATGATGATTGTTGAATAATAGTCTAAATATTTTTATATTGAGTAACAATATTATACATTATATATCTATGATAATTAACATTACTGATTCCATGGTATTGTTAAACATAATTTTGTAGTTTAAAAATAATACACATATTTACAAAATATTAAAAATTGTAATCTATTAAAATAAATTTTTGCATTTCCGAAATTATTTTCTTTGACTCAAATCTTTTTATGTTAAAAAGAATTTGAATTTATTTTGAAATGAACTTTTATGCAAAAAGTTATTTGGATAAAAGTTTAAGATAATTTTATCAAAAAGTTTTCGTAGTGAAAAAGTTAATGTACAATAAAAACTTCAAGTAGGGTACAATAAAAACTTAAACTTTTTTAAAATAAAAGTTAACTTATATTTTCGACCCCTGCTAAATAATTTATATTTACGAAAAATAATAATTAACAATGTCAGACAAATAATTAACAAGGTTACAAAAAGAATCAACTTGTAACGATACAGTCACACAAAAATAACCATATGATTTGAGCTTCAGAAAGAGATTAACCCTTCAGTCTGTTGCTACTTATATTTAGCCTAAATCAGAATATTCTTGAAAGTTCCAGACAAGCATAGAAGGTACTATAACATGCATGAACAGTCTAGAAAAGTTTGTTCCAATAACAAGTCTAGAACTCTTTTCAATCTTTTGTTCTTCTTTGTTTTTGTTTCACGTTACTATATCAGATTGTCTTTAACATAATAAAACAATTCAACTATCAATATTTTGATGTTTTTGTATTCTCGTGATTGATTAAAATTATGGAATAGCACTATATAATAATACTGCACACCTTATTTATTAATCTAACTACCTTTTAGTGACAGACCAGCAATAGAGTACTAAAAATGTTTTAAACAGAAACAGATGATTTTGACTGAAATATTATCTGATAGTCTGCTCTTAAATAAAAGAGATAAGGTAGGATACTGCACTGCACAAGCTAGTTAGCTCTTCCGTCATGCGAAAATAAAAGTTTATTTCTCTTCATAACTTTTTTCCCATCTTTCCCTGGGGGATCAGACTATTTTTTAGTACTGGAGGAGAAAGAATCAGCGTATATGAGTAGCTGGACATTTTGATTGACGATGGTCTCGTCAACTTGTATGAGCGACCTAATGGCCAATTCTTCAGCCATGAGGGACTGATGCCCAAGCAGCTAAATGTGTTGGATTACACCTTGCCTGATACAACCGTATAATAAACTGAAGTCAGTTCATATTCGGAGGGGCCCGCAGCTTTTCCAAAACTCTGCCATCACTCGAGCTGGGAAAAAAACGTTGGAAAAAAAGCTGTGAAGGCTCAAATGGAGAAAAAACAAAATTCTTAAGATAGGTTTAATAGCACAGATGCCAATGCATCCCCCTATTTTATGCTGGCATCCATCTCAAACTCCTCAGAATACTAACTTACATCACCAGCACCTCAGTCCCAGGTGGACTTTGGCCTCTGGTACAATTTTACACCATGCATCACAGTCCAGCCATCTTTCCCTAGGACGTCCTCTTTTACTTTTCCCTGACAAGTTCTTGCCAATTATTCTCTCAGCCTTCCATCCTCTGCACATGACCAAGCCAGCTGATTTTTCATGCTTTTATTAAGCGTATTATAGTCTCGAGCTTTATCAAGTTTTATAACTCCTGGTTATTTCTAATGAGCCATCCACTTTGGAGGTAAACTGGACCAAAAATCAGCCTCAAAATTTTGCACTGTAGCAATTTATAAAGCTTTATCTTGGTAGCTCTAGAGATTAGGTTCAATCTGAAAAGGATTGCGAGACCGCAATACGTTCTATTCCCTGATATGATCCCTATCCTGATCTCTTCACTCACCGTGTTTCAGGTTACTCCAAGGTACGTAGTTTTTAACTACTTCATAGGTAAAATCATTAAACCGGAAGTCAGCCAACGTTTTTACTCCACATGCAGACACCATCATGCACTTTGTTTTAGCTTCATTTATCTCTAGCCCAACCTCCTTTTTTTTTTTTTTTTTTTGTTTGGTGCCCCTTCCTGGCCATGTGTGGCAAACGTGGGGTTACTTTAGAGGTGTAACCAACCTATTCTAACCATGGTGGGTAGGTTGAGATTTATTACTTGGGGCCTCCACAAAATAAGTCAACCATCCCAGGGCGGATTCGAACCGCCACCGTCCCGACCTTTTTACATTGGGGCTCAGTTTAAGAGAGAACTTCTCTCATTGCTTGTTAACTTTTTTCGAGAACTACTATGCCATCTGAATCTTCGAGAATCTGTGAGGTTCTAGTTACCAATTTTCCTCTTGCATCAATTGTGTTTAGGGCTTTAAGGGGAGCTAGGTTAAACAGTATGTATGGCCTTGTCCTCCTCCACCATTAAAATGGGATTCTTGGCTTATTTTATTGCCAACAAGAACTCTATTTCGAGAATGGAGCAGCATCATTTAAATTAAGTTGATCATTTTGTGGGGAATAAGTCTTTCAAGGCTGAACTCTTTTAGCTCAATTGAATGCTTGCTTCAAATCAATGAATAACAGATAGTTGTTTATGTTTAGCTCATAGCATTTCTCCAGCACTTGCCTAATGACAAAAGATCTAGGTCGCATAAAGCTACATTGACATTCGACTAATATTCATTCCGAGTATACCCTCAACCTAACCATTATAAGGTTTGATATAATATCTTGTAGACAACATTTAATAACGTCGTGCCTTTCTTGGCTATGAATCTTTGGCTAGGCCGAAACTTGCATTTGGGTCTGATATCTTCGAGATTAAAGATTAAGCTTGAACTCTTTCGTGGCCTCTAGCACCCTTGAATTTAATAGTGTGTAGTATCTCAGTTAATCGCATATTTTAGTTAATCACACTTGAATTGTCATTCGATAAAGTATGGATTTCTCTTATACTTTTGGTATATTTAATTGATCGAAAACTTTAAGTCAGGTGTGGTAACAAAAACATGATAATGACAAACAGGGATGTGCAAAGTAAATTACATCAAATCTTAAAATAACTACGAAAGCATTCTTTTTGTCTAGAATTTTTCATGTTGAGTGTAAAGAATAGTACTCTTTATCTTGAGCATTAAGAACCTTTTTTACTTTTAACTAACTCCTTACTAATTATGAAATTTTATTTATAAAAAAATAAGAGAAACACTAAATAAGAATGTATCTTCTAAATACTTAAATTTAAATTAGTCGGAGAAACTGACATGTCCACACATTTGAATCAAAAAAGAGAAAAAAATTTTAGTCAGTAACCATGTCATAATAAGGGGGCTCAAGTTGCATCAAATGTTGGTAGTAGGTTTTGTTCATTGTTCTTTTAGATTTGATGCAAAAACCAATTTTTCGACCTTAGCAGCCCCCAATTTATCACTAATAACATCCCCAAAACTTTTTTCCACCTTGACCATGAAGAAGCACGTTTTCCAAAAAAAAAAAAAAAATTTAATGAATTTTTAAACTAGATTGTTGCTTCTGAGATACAGCTTTACGTATTCACAATGCCGCCATTTTGTATTTCATCGGCATTATTATGGCAGAGATTAACTATTATTTAGATATATAATACGAATTGATATTATTATCAGCCTGTTACTGCAAATATATTTCACCTTTTGTGCCTTTGCTAGTTAAGGAGGTATAGTCTAACTTCCCGCAGGTTTCAGCTGCACTAGGAAGTAGGGCACTAGATTCGATCCTATAACCTAACTAGTGCACCTGTCTTCTATATGCCAATCTTCTATACCAAGCCCATGTAATTTATGAATAATAAGTTCAATTACTATCTTTTTATAAGCTTTTATTGATATTAGTGCTGAACTAGACAAATTAAACACTTACATAAACGCATAATAAGCACGTAAATAAGTTTCGGTTACGGTTTCGACCCATAACCATGTCCGTGGCCAAAATTTGGTTTCGGTTTCGGCTAAAAATTTGGTTTCGTCCGAAATAAAATTAGTTAATTCTCATTTTTCAGTCTTCTTTCCGCTATCTTTTTTCTCCATAATACTAAATGACAACCAGAACATCTTCAAGCTTGTGCTTCCACTCCACATGTCAGGATACTGATCTTTCTGGATGGGGAGTTTCCAATAACCTTGAAAAGTCAGTGAGTTGACTCATTGGCATGAGTCGAATATGATACCTGGAAGCAGGTCATTCCATACCTTTAAATGTAATGCACTCATATACTATTCACACCTAAACTCATCCCCATCCCACTCATATAGTATTTAACTGAAAAAAGAGATTTTCAGGGAAGCAAATCATACCATGAAGAATGAGATTACTGTCTATACCTTTCTGAATAAAATGAAAACTGGGTCATCATATCTTCTTGAGAATTTTAATTGTAATGAGAATTGCAAAGTAATTGCTTGACTAATAATAAAAAAAATGAGAGTACTCACTTTCAGACCAAATAAACTGATGCAGATCGAATGAATGGAGCTGATTATAAAATACTGCAGACAGATCTTCTTCTGTTTCATTGTCAGCAGCTCCCCCGAAAGTATATGCCTTCTTTCCCCAAAATGTACACGAAACTCCACTTCTAGCACCATATCGTGCTCCACCTGGTTTCACAATGCTCCATTTCCACTTCAGTCCCGTTTCATCACCCTCTAATATAATTAATAAAAATTAAATATTTTTAAAACTATATTTAACGCTAATAATCAACTGTTTGGGCAAAGGTAAAATATAAAAGTAAAAAAAACAATTAAATATAAAATACTTAATACTAAAATATTTGTGATAAAAATACCACTTCAGATGCTTCTTCTTCGTTTCCGTAACTGGTCATATGCTGAGTTCTTCCCTAATCCGATCGTTCCAGACACAATACCTCCATATTTTCCCCACAATTCTCATAAGAAACTTGATTTCAGCTGCGGTAATACGGTTTTGAAGCCTTTCACTCGGGATCCAGCTTTCAGCTCCATCAAGAAGCAGAGGCAGTTAACCTAGTAAATAGGTGTATCTTCAAGTCTTGTCCCAACTTCTCTTTTCCCAATAACAGAGTTACAAATCTGGTAGTATATGGGATTTGACTAGGAGATTCTACTTGAGATGACCAATTCAACTTTACAAGATTTATTCATCACCGTACCAAGGTATATGAATTCTTTTATCACCATACATAGAATCGGGATATCCTCTTGGGTGCTATCGACTTGAAGGAGAATAGAAAACTAACTACAATTTAAAGCAAAGAAAATGAAAACTCTATTGAACTTATTCAAAAAATAAAAATAAGGAGAGAAATTAAAGAACACAAAGATACAAAAAAGGGGTTAAGATACATTAGTAAAAATTTGGAAAAATATAATGACTGATTTTCTGTAGACATTGCTGAATATTACGGATGCTGTTGAACTTGAAATGATAAATTTATGAAGCTGATGTAAAATAATAAGCAGTTGGATCATAGAAATGTCGTTAGAATATAAATTATTTATAGAGACTTCTAGAAAGAAAAGCCTATGCAATATACTTCTGTCTATTTCCCAGGCATCTATGAGGAGCAACTTTACTCTGCTACTCCAGGGTTGTAGAAAGAAAAATGCAGAAAGGTTGAGGCGATACAATTGCAATTTCACCAGGAACTATCACTAGTGCAAGTTAGTAGACCTCCCACCAGAGGTCAGTGCTCAGAGTAGTTTGGGTGGTTGACGTTAGATTGCACGACTGTTTGGAGTGACTCTTGTAGCAGAACAATTGGTGGAGGGGAAGGGGTATTTTTCATGTTTTGCAAATAAATTGTTTAAGAATAACAGGCATTGAATTTTAAGGAATCCTAATGAGGAAAGGGACATCAATATGCCCCCTGATTCAAACGAATAAAATCTTCACTTAATGGAGAAGTAATAATACTAGCATTAAGTGAAGCAGGAGAAGAAAAATAAAAGTAGAGAAAGGAAGAAAGCATTGAATCTGGGTGTTTCATCCTAATAATATAATACTCATCCGCTAATTGAGAGTATTACTCAATCATGCAGAAATACACCACTTTCCCTCCTCAGAATCAACTGTAATTATAATTATAATTTCTCGTGTTTCTGATTTTCTACTGTTTCTTTTTGTGTTGTTAATACTTTTACTTTTGTCTTGTTTTTTTAATTTCTTTGAAATATAAAACAATTTAGGGTTTGCCCTGTTCAAAAGAAGATGCAGAGAAATGTTTTTAAAAATTTCAAATAATTCCATCATGTGTGAGAAAGGGTATGAAAGGTACATTAACAATAAACAACTGAGGGCCAAAAATACCTTATGATGGTTAACTTTAAAAAGCCAATCAGCATTTTGCTATGCTAAATTGAATGAAAGGACTTCCTTGCAGCAGGAAGGACTGCAATCTGAAGTGTTACGTTTATGGTTTAGCAACTCTAAAGTTTTATTATTCATTTAAAAAAAAAATGGCTAAAATTTTTGGGGAGGAGTCATGACCCCTGTGACCCCCCCCCCCCCCTCTCCTCTGGATTTGCCCTTGGATTGAACATGAGTTTATTAGCAAAATAAAGCAAGTAACAATAATTTTTTATTCAAAAATTATTATTTAAATTTAAAACATCAATATTAGACAGCCACAGCCATATCAATGAACATATGAGTTTTGAGAACTATATGTGTCAGACAGACACATGTTCCGCTCTAAGTGCTAAAACTTATAACAATGAATACAAGTGTATAATACAAGAAATTTAATAATAAACAAATAAAGTTGGATTAAAAAAAACTATTCATATAACTCACTTTCAGGTTGAAGAAGAAATGTATCAGTATGTGTTGTACCCTGATCAACATCCTTTTTTATTTTAATTTTACTATAACCACCCCAAATTAGAATTTTTCCTTCTGGGGTACTAACCATCTGACAGCCAGATCTTGGGCTTGGGGGAGTACCTACAAGAATATTTATTAATTAATTACTGTTGTCAAAGGAAATTATTAGTATATAACCAAAATTGTATTTTTAATAAAGCAACTGGGTCACTCCATGCCAAATCATCCAGTGGTCTACACTCTTCCTCTCAATTTTTGCTAAAAATTTGTAAATATTAAACAGATATAGAAATAAGAAAAAATAATTACCATAAATAACTTGTACTTTGAAAGACCTATATAAGAAATATATAGTAAGGGAAAGTAAGTATTGCGATCGTGAAATGGTCTGTGTTTGTGTGTGAACGATTAGCTCAAAAACGATAAAACTTACGAAACTGAAATTAGGTATTTGAGGTTGGTATATACCTGTAAGGGGACAGCAAAACTTCCTCCAAAATTGGGTAAACGGAGGGTTGATAAAATCTTAAATTTTATCACATTGATACTTTTTTTGCGATTTTCTCAAAAAAAGCTGTAATGATTTTGATTAAATTTGTCATGTTTATTGGGGAATCCAGTATTATAATATAATATTTAAACTTCCGTCCAGAAAACTAAAACTTTCTGTGATTCAGAGAAGATACCATGCCCGGTCCCCTCCCTCTTGCTGTCCACCTACCTATCTCTCCTCCTCTAATCAGTAAAATGAGCCACGACAATTAATGTAAGTTTTTGATTTGCTAGGGAGAGGGGTAGCTCACTGGTAAGGCAGTGAATCTTTATTATTCTGCCACAGTTCGTCTCATGGGCCGAGAGACCCTCCTGGAGCAAACCCAGCCTTTATAAAGTGGGTACCCTTAATTGAAAAATTAAGGGGGAAAAACCTGGGGGTCGTGCACGGTCAAATCACCTCCTTGCACGACCGCTGACCAAGAAACAGTACTTCCCAAACAATACAATACAGAACCCAAGACCCTCCATGGGTTGTAGTGGTACAGGTTTTTTTTTTTTTTTTTGATTTTCTAAGTGTGGCAGGGTTGAATGCCCTGGTAATATTCACCAGTAACAATTATAAAATTAAAAATAGAAGGCTTTTTCTGAGCCAACTGGCCAAAAGTCTGATTCACGAACACACCATTCAGTGGGGCACTTCGATTACTGGAATTCACACATGACTTATGACCAGTATTTGCGAAGCTACAGATCCGAAGATGTTATCCTCCAGTGTCCGGCCTTCAAGTAAATTTTCAAGCGTGAAAAGAAAATTTTATGAGCCTTGTAAAGACTACACTGGTGATAGAAAAAGCACAAAATACACATGTGTTTCATGCGGGTAACTTCTACGCTTGTGTCATATTATAACACAGTGCATTAATTGTTATAGAGGGAATAATTAATTAATTAATCATTATCATTAAGAAAGTAATCTATTTTTACTTTCACTTACCTGTATATGAAATATAGTAAGTGGAAGTATTGCGATCGTGAAAAATTTCGACTTCCGGTTTTCAACGGAAATACACGTTTTGGGACCCCCTGAGTCGAAATGACCAAGTCCCGCGAAATGGTCTGTGTGTGTGTGTGTGTGTGTGTGTGTCTGTGTGTCTGTGTGTGAACAGACTAGCTCAAAAACTATAAACCGTGCGATCCTGAAATTGGGTATTTAGTATAAGTATATGCCCGCGATGTGACAGCATAAATTTCATCAAAATTACTTAAAGGGAGGGGGTAATTTACTTAATAACTTTTTAGGTTTTTTTTCGATTTTTTCAAAAACGACTCTAACGATTTTGATTAAACTGAGTATTTGAACTATGTATATGCCCGAGATATGACTGTAAAAATTTCATCAAAATTGATTAACCGGAGGGGGGACTTTACTTAATAAATTTTGTATCATTTTCACGTGTTTTTTTTATTTACTCAAAAACGGCTTTAAAGATTTTGATCAAACTGGGTATTTGATGTATGTATATGCCAAAGATGTGATAGCCAACATTTCATCAAAACTGATTAACCGGAGGGGGGACTTTACTTAGTAAATTTTGTAACATTTTCAAGTGTTTTTTTTTTATTTACTCAAAGAAGGCTTTCACGATTTTGATCAAACTGGGTATTTGATGTATGCATAAGCCAAAGATGTGATAGCCAACATTTCACCAAAATTGACCAACCGGAGGGGGGATTTTACTTAATAAATTTTGTATCATTTTCACGTGTTTTTTTTTTTTTATTCAAAAACTGCTTTAACTATTTTGATCAAACTGGGTACTTGATGTATTTATATGCCAAAGATGTGATAACTAACATTTCATCAAAATTGGTCTAACGAAGGGGACCACAACAACGCATTAATTTCTAATCTAAGTAAGTTGGTAAGTGAAAGTTGTGTGTTGCGCGCACGCACCAGATTTTTATTATATATTTTTAAAAAAATTCTCTGTTCATTTTATGTATTGTGTGGTGTATACTATATCATTTAATTCCGTATAATATATCTTAAAATATAATTATTAATATTAATTACTTCTCTAATTATAGCCAACTCTATTTATCCCCTATACAAATAAAAATATTTTTTTCTGAATCCTCACCTCATAGGAGACCTGTACATACAGGTACCGCAAATAGCGGAAGGTTAAAACAGTTTTATAAAAACATGTGGTGCAATATAATCTTTAATAATTACTTGTATTTTAGTATAAAACAAATCCATAATGGTAATTAAATCAAGGTTTTCATATCAACTAAATAGAGATATGAATTTTATATATAGTTACTAGCAGACCCGGCCACGCGTTGCTGTGGCTCAGTAGTTATATCCTAATATTTTTAAACAAATATAGTAATACCAATATTCATTGATAAAGATGAAAACCTTTCAGCTAATCAAAATCCAACGTGATTGAGAATAGAGCATTACACCATTTAAAAGTATTTAGTAAAGAATATAGGAAAGTTAAAGTTTTTATTTTTTACATCTCAAATTTCAATGTAGTTAGATTAAAAAGGAGCTGATTGTGTTTACGACTCACAGAGCTGCCAACACTATCGCCCTTTTTTTTTATGGATCGGTATAAACTAACTCGAAATGGCTATATTTTTCCACTAATTTTAAAAAGGATGACTGAAGTAAGTTTTGATAACCTCGGCCATTGATCTATTGATTATTGGCCTAAAACTACTTCAACTTGGTATTGTTAGTTTAACAACGGGTTTAATTTTGCTCAGGGTCATGCCAATCTTGGTTAACGCGTCATATATGTCCTTTTGATAGGCGTTTTTCTCAATTTCTTTGAGACCTCGATTTCCCAACCCTTCGGCTAATAAGTGTTCGGTAGGAGGGTGGTGTGTTGAAGCTTTTAATTTAGCAATATATTTGAGTGATAATAAATCTCTTCTTAAAGAGGTTTTTACATAATACAATTATGAATTTTTATTTATTCAAGTACTAATTTGTTCAAATGTTTTGGGTTAACCTGTTTTGTTTTTTTTAACACAAACCAAAGATTTGATGGTTTCCACACACGTGAGCAGGCGATACCCATTTCCCACGTGAGTTATGCCATTGCCCAAGGGAAAAACACGGATTTTCAAATTCCAAGTGGACATTGTTTGCCCTTGGGATTTGTTTATGGTCATGGCAAAAGCCAAACGAATAGGATATGGAAGCCTTTTAAATTTTATTGAAAATTCTATCGGTTCCAGGGGAATAGGTGGCGACAGGGCGATATCTCCTGTAAACCTTCCAGGCAACATTTTTCCTTCAATAACATTTCCTGTGATCCTTTTAATGACCAAACGTGTACCGTTGCACAATTGAGGTGGATTCAAGTTACGAAGAAGAATGATCGGTGAGCCAATCTTCAACTGGAGATTGTTTGGGTGTATATCCAGGGAATTAAAAAATTCAGATGGGAAATTTACGGCTTCGTTTACATCTAGAACATTGTCAATTGATTTTGGAAGTTTATTTCATCGAAATCAACATTTTTTGCTGCCAAAATAGCACGACTACCCAGCCAATTATAGTCCAAATAATTGTTCAAAATATCAGGAAAGACAATTTATATTTCATAGACAGTTCATTTTTCGTCTCTACAACAGTTCAGAAATTTTCTGGTAATTTGATAAATTTTGGATTTCAATGCAGCTCTATTTCACCGTTTCCAATATAGAGCAATTGTTTAAAAAATATATCTGCCGATGGATTATTTTGCAATAGTACTCTCATATTTATGGCGGATAAATCTGAAACTTGAGGTTACCCAAATAACAATTATTCCTGTTCAGAAGAGGTGTAATAATCATTAAATGTAAAATTTAAAAAATGCCGCGATTTGTAATCCTTTCTTAATTAACAATCATTTAAAGATAAGTAAAAAATTGTATTCTGGTGAAATTAACAACGAAATATCATTCCCAATAATAGCCTACTTTAAATTAAAGAAAGGATTAAAATCTTCGCTAACATTTCTTAAATTTTACATTAAAAGATAATTACAACTCTGCTGAACAGGAAGTAACAGCCTCTATTCGATTGGGATTAAATTTTCTCAACTTTAAATTATTGTTGATAAAGGAGGAATTACAAATCTTCACTGACATTTTTTAAATTTTACATTTTAGATCTTGGGATAAAAATGATAAAAAGGTTTGGTAAAATAAAAAAACACTGTATTTAAATAATAATAACAAAACGAATAATGAAAATAAAGAAACCTCTGTTAAATAAATCAACTGAAAATATAATATTAAAGTCTTAATTATGCAATTCTTCAGCAAATCACAAAGTATCCCACAACACCTAATCAAAACACACTCTTTTTGTGAGGGAGTTTTTACGACTGGTTACCAGCAGTGTAGCCAGCTTACTAATTTTCACTAATTTTTGGCAACACTGACTCCCCAAGTCAGGTTTCTATTAGGTTACACCTATGACAGTAGGTGCTGTTACAACATTTATAGAGTATTACTTCAAATAATAGCCTAAGTTAAATTATTAAAATGTATTTACTTTACTAAAAGTTGATATCAGGGTGGGCCACAGCAAAGCGTTTCAGCGCTTAGCTAGTAATTTAATTTAAATACAAATAAAAAGGAAAAGGAAGAAAAAGTACCTACACATTTGAGAATTTATTGTAACCTTTTCTTGATTTATTTATTCTTTAATGAAAATTAACAATAAATACAAATTTGTATTACTATTTGTCTGTGGAAAATAATAATATAGGAACAAATAACTGCACTCACATAACGCAATACAAAATTATAATAATGATAACCTGTATTACAATAGCATACTTATAAACAAAAACATTATGAAATCGACATATGACGCCATGTTAATAAATCGAAACACGACCTACTGTATTTGCAATAATTCGCTATATAAGAATTATTTTGATCACTAATCAAGTTAAAAACTATCCGGTCCGTTATGTTGGCCAAAACTATATACATTGAGCCAAATTTCATTAAAATCGGTTGAGTAGTTTCTGAGAAATAGAGAGACAAACATCGGGACACGAGATTTTTATATATATAAGGATAAAATTAGACGCGATGAGGTGTTATGTTTTGCATTGTCACATTGTCAAAAATAAAAATAAAAACTATTTTATTATTTCTTTAGTGAGTGAATGTGTAGAAAAGCAAGTAATGCTGAAAATATTTAAAGCTGTTTTTTTTTAAATGTATGATACTATATAATCCTTAATAATTATATTTTAGTTTAAAACTTCAGTTCTATAATGGATTTCTGAATGAAATATAAAGTGGTTTTTGCTGGAGCAATAATCAATAATCATCTTCAACAGTTGCTGGAAAGGCATTAAACTAAATTTTGAAAAATAAGTTCCAATTTTCTACAAACTGTGAATATCCCTTCTATCGATTTCCATTCATGATACACTTATTTACAATTAACGGTAAAAAAAAACATTTTTTCTTATTTCTGTATATACTTAATATTCACAAATTTTTATCAAAATCTGAGCGGGGAAGGTTTCAAATTGAACTTCAGATGATGATTTGGCCTGAAATAGCCCAACATTATTATACTTTAACAGTATTGATAATTTTATAGCATCGAATCAATGCCATTTACCAGTTGGTTCTAGTTTTTTCCAAGTCCTAGTGTCCAAACTGAAGGCATAAACATCATTAAAATACTTGTAATCCTGAAGATTATCATGGTAACCACCAAAAACAATGATTTGCCGTTTAACAACAACCATACGGTGACCACTTCTAGAAGATGGAGCTCCAGGAGCACTGAAAATAATTATTAAGCTAAGTAAACGCTATAAATTTTATATTAAAATTGAAATGCACACATAATGCTCATAAATTAGTTTTAAATTTAAACTTCTAAAAATACAACAACCCTCCAGTGGTCCGCTCTCTGTCACAAATGCAATGTTTTAAAATTTGTGATGGTTTGTCATTACTTAGAAGGTTGAAAGTTCTGGGTGGATTTTATTTTCAACTACACCCTTCCTCAAGCATGTATAATTTTTTAGCTACCCTGTTTCTATCTGGTCACTTCTTGGTGATTTCAACAAGGATGCATCTATTTGTTGCACTCTATACACAGTGTACCTGTTCATGTAATTATATATTATCTCTCTTAATTTTTGTTATTTTGCTAAAATAATTATAGTTCTAATAATGCTTCTAAATAAGCAGTTCTAATAATGCCAAAGACGAATCAAATAATTATTCTAACAAAGGAAATTATCCAAATTATTTTTTTCAAATTGTGGGTGAGAGTGAACAGACTAGTACAAATATGTTTAACCCCCCGAAACTAATTTGAGGTATTTGAGCTAGTTTTATGCTCATGATGTGACAGAAACATTTCGTCATAATTGAGTAAACGGATCAAAACCCATTAAAATTTTTTATTAAACTCGTCAAGTTTAATGCGAATCCAGTATTCTTTAATATCAAGTAGGTTTTATCATCATAGAAAATAACTCTGACTCTATAAAATATGTAAACATATGTTGAGACAATTTTACCGAATTTCCTAATTTTGATATTGTTCCATTCATGATCTTGACTCAAAGGTTATGAATATATTTCAGTTAGGTGAGCAGGTCAGGACTGAAGACAATGCTCTTAGATTTCTACTGTGCAAAAGGATCATATCTAGTGTAATGATGTAAACATGAAGTAGATCATTTGCAAAAACTTTTTAGAGGTTACCACAAGTGCTCACACCCAGAGGATTGAATTGCTTCGGGCTATGGTCAAATGAAGAAACAATAGAGATTCTGGACCAGGAGAAGCCTGCAGGATATCTATGTGAATTTATACGGAGTAGGAGGTATGATAAAGAGTGCTTGTTTTAGATTATTTTGGAGAACATTGCTGATTTTCGTTATAAGGATTAATAAGGTTTTTATTGGCTTCACAAAAAAACAAAATAAATGAATGTCATTAGGCTTCATTTTTCATTTTATTGTACCTAATAAACTAATAAAACATGGAAAATGCCTGTAAAAATATTGAATAACAATCTAATATAATTTCGAGCATGTTAATTTATTAATTTAAAAAAAATATATTCAAAATAACGTAAATTTTTTTATTGGCAATAATTGGTTCTGATTTTCTTCACAGTGATAGAGGATTTAGAGTACTTAAATGCCATAATAGATTTGGAGTGATCAAATGCGATCGTTTAGCGATATATCAATTTCAAGATTTAAAGCCATATATTTTAACTTTGAATATATTTTCGGCCTCGAATTGGACTAAATCCTAAAACAGACTTCTACTTTCATTATTTGATAATATTTTTACTTTCACTTACCTATATATGAAATATATAGTAAGTGGAAGTATTGCGATCGTGAAAATTTTCGACTTCTGGTTTTCAATGGAAATACACGTTTTGGTGTCCCCTGAGTCAAAATAACCAAGTCCCGCGAAATGGTCTGTGTGTGTGTCTGTGTGTGAACAGACTAGCTCAAAAACTATAAACCGTGCGAACCTGAAATTGGGTATTTAGAGTATGTATCAGCCCGCGATGTGACAGCAAAAATTTCATCAAATTTGCTCAAAGGGAGGGGGTACTTTATTTAATAACTTTTTAAGTTTTTTTCGATTTTCTCAAAAACAGCTCTAACGATTTTGATTAAACTGAGTATTTAATCTATTTATATGCCTGAAATATGACTGTAAAAATTTCATCAAAATTGATCAACCGGAGGGGGGGACTTTACTTAATAAATTTTGTATCATTTTCACGGGTTTTTTTATTTACTCAAAAACGGCTTTAACGATTAACAAAAATAAGATATGAATGTAGAAAAATGTGTGACTTTGGGAAATGATATTTAGCAAAACACGTCAATTTCTAATCAAAGTAAGTTGGTAAGTGAAAGTTGTGTGTTGCGCGCACGCACCAGATTTTTATTATGTGTGTTTATATTTTGAGGTTATTTATATAAATACATTTATTTTTTCTTAGATGTATTTTCTTTAATACATTAAAAGTTATTTAAAAGTCACTGGCATCCCTCTTCCGAAATAGACTTGAATTTGATGAAAACTAGTAAAAGATGATAATTTAATAAAGATAATAAGTGCCATACATCAGTTTTTTATTGTTTTCAAAAAGGCAAATGATTTGATTAATCGAAATAAGTTGTATAATATTCTTGTCGAGCAGGTAAACTTTTTAAAACTTTGGAGGACCGAAACAGTCAATAAATATGACTTGGTGTTGAAATGGAAACTCTACAATAGTGATGAAAGCCAATAACGAAATTGGGTAGGAAATAAATGTGAATAAGAAAAAATACATTTATTGTTTCTTAGATGTATTTTCTTTAATACATATCGTTGCAGATATGGGGAAGATCAATGTGATATTGATGTAGAGGGGAATATATTATCCATGCAGAGAATTTTAGATATTTAGTGGCTATGATAACTGAGAAAAACTAAATTAAAGAGGAAAATAAAGGCGTGAAATGGTTACTACTTTTCAGTCTCACAATTTTTAGCTTGCGTCTTCTGTCCCAAATCTTAAAAATTAGAATTTACAAAACTATTATTCTTTCTACAATCATATACGGATGTGAAATGTTGCTGATAACTTTAAGGGAAGGCAACAGGTAAGGGTTATTGAAAATAAAGTACTGGGAGGAATATTTGAACTGAAGAGAGATGTATCAACTGGAGCATTTAAAAGTTGTAAACGAATCACTAAAAGATTAATATGAGCAGTGCGGACTGGGAAACATCTGTGGGGTAGGCTGAGAGAAAGGTTTGGAAAGAAGTCAGTGGATGTCTACCTAATCTTTAGGTGGTGGTGTCGGCATTGAACTTTCGGGTTCTTTATACCTTGATTATTGTTATTATTTACTAGATAGTAGAGAAAGTTATATATTAATCAACAGAATACCAGGAAGGGGACCAAATTAGTCTCAACAATACATTATTTATTCATAAAACATTTTGGCTCTTATGAGCCATCTTCAGTTCCGAAAACATTGATTTTTTAGTTTTATTATTACATTATTATTCAATAAAAAAAGAAAGAAAAAAGATTTTGAAATCGAAGAAGATGAAACAATGATTAGTTAGGATGCCATTAGTCATTTTACTCATATCCAATTAAAAGTAGCTTATAAAATAATTGAGCAAAAGTGGCTCAAGGTTGAGCCATATACTAAAATTATATGCTATATAAAAAATAAGAATGTTTTTTGGAAGGCCTTAAACTTATAAGTGAAAATAGTTTTTTCAAATTTATTAATGAATTATACAGACAATGGGAGGTTGTCCGATGGGTGGGGTCTTGTCTGTTGCAATCTCAGGCATTGTAATGAATGAGGCTATAAAAAAGACAGGGACAAGACCAAAGATTTTATTGAAATACATTGATGACCTTTTTTGTATTGTGGACGGAGAAAGATGCTGCTAGTTTCTTAGAAGCCCTCAATAACTTTCATGATAAACTTAAATTTACAGGGGAGCTACTAGAAAGAGAGGTAATGATAAGATTTTGGGACATGAACCTAATCTGGACAGGCAAGAAAATTCTTACAGAGTGGACAAAAAAAGAAACCACAAGAAACAGAGTTTTAAATTTTCTATCGCATCACCCATGACATATCAAAATTAATCTGTTAAACAATATCATGTCCAGGGTAATAAGATAGACTGATGCACAATATATGCAAAAGTAAAAACAAATATTTTTGTATCTGTTTCTGGAAATTTTTATCCAAAATCATTAATTAAAAAACATTGGGCCATTGACCACAATAAAATTATTAAGAATACTCAAATTAATAATAACGTGATACTGAATAAAAATAAAACAGTAACAAAATTCCATAAATGCACATATGTAAAAGGGCTGTCTGAGACAATTGGTAGGTCGTTCAAAGATTATGATGTTGATGACATTAGCCTGGCCTTCAGACCTACAAACAAAATACAAAATGTTTACACCAAATTGAAAGATAAAATAGATAAAAATCTACAGTCAGGTTTGGTTTTAAGGTTGATTGTTTGAGGTGCGTAGCTACTTATATTGGTGAAACTAGGCAGTACTCTAAAGACAGGCTTTATCAACATAAAAATGATTGTAAAAAAAGTGAAGAGAACAGAAAAAAGTCAGCATTAGTACAGCACTACAATACAAGCAAACATGAATTTTACTTTGAGGGGGCCCATATTTTACACAAAGAAATTAATAGCAGAAAGAGGAAATTACTAGAAGCAATGTACGAGGGGTGTCCGTAAAATAAGTTTCCCTATTTTTTTAAAAGTGAAAAAAATGTTTTATTACCATTGTATATTACATCATTAGAAATCTTGAACATTAAACTATTTTTCTACGTAGTCCCCGTTGACATTGATGCACTTCTGCATCCGTGTCACCATTTTTTTGATGCCCTGGTCATAGAGGTCCGCCGCCGCGCTGTTGAAGAACTTCATGACCTCTTCTTCCAATTCCTCTCTTGTCCCAAAATTCGTTCCGCCAACGTGTTTTTTCAGGCTTGGGGACAGATGGTAATCACTTGGGGCCAGATCGGGGCTGTAGGGTGGGTGTTGGATGGATGACGTCCAGCCCGCCGTCATCGTGCACATCTGTGCGCTCTTCTTTGGACTCTTTGCACCATTTGCGCACCATCTGGACACTCATGCATGTTTCACCATACACTTCCCTAAGTTGGGAATGAATTTCGGTCGCCGAATTGCCTTAAGCACACAAAAAACGGATCTGGCGGGGGAAGCGATTGGGAGCTCCATCTTTCAAGGCTGTCAAGGCCGAACTGATGGTGGCAGCGAGTTGACCGGAGTTGGGATGAGGAGGGGGGAGTCCAAGCGACACGCTGGTGCCGTCTGAGGGACCTGCTGCGACTTGCACGGCCGTGCCACAACAGGGAAACTTATTTTACGGACACCCCTCGTACATAGCAGAAAATATTGACAAGTCTGTCAATTTTAAGGCAGATACAAAAGGTCTCAATGTACATTATTGAAATTTTTTATTTCAAGAGAAATTTTAAGGAAAATTAACACTAAGTTTTTTCTTTTTTAAATGGTTGTATATATGCATATTATTTTTTATAGTTGCTAGTTGTTTTCTAATTGTTTATTATTGTAGATAATAATATTAAATGATTTATTAATTTTAGTGAAAGTATATAGCTGTTGCACATAGTATAATTTTTGTGTTCTCTGAATATTAGGCCTTTGCTGAAGGGGTTAGCCAAAGTGGAGTGGACTTGGCTCACCCTGAGTGTTTTAGGTGTCTTGGGGCTGGGGGACATAGGCTGAGGTTAGTATCTGTCCTGCATTTTTTCGAATGATTTATCTGCCCAAATTATTAATCTAATATGTATCTTACAAACAAATTTTAGATGAAATTCTAGATAGGACAATGGTGTCCAGCATGGTCCCACCAGTTTTTTAGTTATGTAGTTATGACATATTATCTATCTGTGTAGATAATTAGGTAAGAATCATGGACATGTTGGTATTATTGAATAATAATGTAATAATGAAACTAAAAAATCAATGTTTTCAGAACTAAAGATGGCTTATAAGAGCCGAAACGTTTTATGAATAAAAAATGTATTGTTGAGACTAAGGCCTGGTGCACACGGACGACACTTTTCTGCGATTCGGACTATAAGCCTATAGGCTTGTGGTCAGATGTACCTGGAGTATAATGGACCGACCGGATTATACCATTATACTTCAGGTACCCCCTATAGGATTTTAGTCCAGATCGCAGAAAAGTGTCGTCCGTGTGCACCGGGCCTAATTTGGTGCCCTTCCTGGTATCCTGTTGAACAATATAGTCTCAAGAACGGAATGTTTTATAAGTAATATATTAACTTTGAATAGATGTTTTTAAATGTATTAAAACAGAGGAAAACACAGTACAAAACTATGAAATAAAACTATACTTACTCTATTTTAGTCCATTTCTTTGTTTCTAATTCGAATAGCCATAAGTCCTTGTAGTGATAAAATTGTGACTCACTTTTAGTAGTGAATTCACCACCAAAAATCCATAGCTCTCCCTTATTGGCAGAAGTTGCAACAGCCTGGTGTGAAGTTCTTGGAGGTGGTGCTCCCGGACATTTTATTAAAATCCATTCATCAGTAGCAATTTTATATACATATAAGTCATTATATACAAATGTCTAAAAGGAAAAACAAACATTTCTTTATTGCATTCACAATACAATCTGCTGAGATTTTGGAGATTATTCTCACATCATCAGGATATTTTCCTGTAATTCAAACTAATATAACAACTTAACTATATGAAACCAACACTACAACATATCACGTTCTTATATGGGTCATTCTCACGTAAGAGGGCACTTTTGTGTCCCAGGCCATTTATAGCGATTTAGAAAAACTTAGGACTCTAAGACATCAATTTTGTAAATCCAGGTGAGTTGTAAAGGTAGACCCCATAAGACTTTATTTTAATTATATAACACAAGTACCTTAAAAACACCAGAAAAAGGTCGAAATTCATTCCCCCGTCTGATTCTGCTCAAAGTAAGAGAACTGTGTCCGTATACTAGGTCCATTTTTACTTTTTTTTCTGTTCAATTTGTTCAAAATACTGTAAAATTTCATAAAAGCAGTCGAATCGAATCTCCTTGATGATAAAGGATTAGAATAGAAAAAAACTAATTTTTATGATGTCCCAAAGGTTTTCTTTCATTCCCCTGTCAATTTTTAAAATTAAATTGTCACCACACTAGGGTAAATGACTAGCTATGGACACCCTAGCAGTTATGAACACCCTTAAATTATATTGACAACAATAAGGAACAAGTAAACTTAAAACAGAAGAATTTGGTCTGATTGTTGAGTTCCATTGTTGCACCCTCCTCTACTCTTTTCCCCCTTTTTTATTTCCAATCTACAGCTCAGTATAGTGGCAAGTGTGACAGGAGTCAACATTATTGTGAAAAGTCAGGGGATTTCCTTAGTAGCAGCCTTTCTTAATAATTTATTTGTTAAGAGTATTGCTCTTAACTGATTAATTATTTTAAAACTTTAAAGGTATGTACATATTCTAGATACTTTTTTTTATGAAGTGACAGTTTATTATTATTGTTTAAATTTAAATTAGTGTGACCATTACCGGTTAGAGAGGATGTCATATAACTAATTATGGACACCCATGTCCATCAGTAATAATTATTTTTATTTAAAGATTTTTTTTGGAAAACGATGCATTTTCCTGTTTGAAGGTTTTGCAATATTCTAAAATTTAACCAGACACTAATTACCAGTTATGGTCATGGGTGTCCTAATTAGAAATAACTATGTCTTAACTAGTTATGGACATGCCTTTATAAGTAATGGTCACATAAAAAATGGATTACACAAAAGTCTTGAAAGATTCTTAGAAGTGAAATTACTTAAGTAGGTGAATGTAAGATGCTAAATAATAAAATATATAAATATATATATTTATTATTATTATTTTTTTTACTTTCACTTACCTATATATGAAATATATAGTAAGTGGAAGTATTGCGATCGTGAAAAATTTTGACTTCCGGTTTTCAACGGAAATACACGTTTTGGGGCCCCCTGAGTCGAAATGACCAAGTCCCGCGAAATGGTCTGTGTGTGTGTGTGTGTGTGTGTGTGTGTGTGTGTGTGTGTGTGTGTGTGTGTGTGTGTGTGTGTGTGTGTGTGTGTGTGTGTGTGTGTGTGTGTGTGTGTGTGTGTGTGTGTGTGTGTGTGTGTGGATGTGAACAGACTAGCTCAAAAACTATAAGCCGTGCGAATCTGAAATTGGGTATTTAGTGTATGTATATGACTGCGATGTGACAGCAAAAATTTCATCAAAATTGTTCAAAGGGAGGGGGTACTTTATTTAATAACTTTTTATGTTTTTTTCTATTTTCTCAAAAACGGCTCTAACGATTTTGATTAAACTGAGTATTTGATCTATTTGTATGCCCGAGATATGACTGTAAAAATTTCATCAAAATTGATTAACCGGAGGGGGGACTTTACTGAATAAATTTTGTATCATTTTCACGTGTTTTTTTTATTTACTCAAAAACGGCTTTAACGATTTTGATCAAACTTGGTATATGATGTATGTTTATGCCCGAGATACGACTGTAAAAATTTCATCAAAATTGATCAACCCTAGGGGGGACTTTACTTAATAAATTTTGTATCATTTTCACGTGTTTTTTTTATTTACTCAAAAACGGTTTTAACCATTTTGATCAAAGTGGGTATTTCATGTATGTACATGCCCAAGATTTGATAGCCAACATTTCATCAAAATTGGTCCAACTGAGGGGCACTTTATTTCATGACTTTTTTTCCAATTTTTACCTTTCTTTCGATTATCTCAAAAACGGCTTTAACGATTTTTATCAAATTCGTCATGTTTAATGAAAATTAGGTTTTCTTTAATATCAGGTAAGCTTTATCATTATTAAAATGTTTTGAGGGGCTTTTTTTTGGGGGGGGGAGCTTTTTTGTTTGTTTCTTTCTTTCTTATAAAGTACCTTTGTTTTTGTTTACATGGAGAAATTAACTGTCTCTCGTTACGCCTAAAAATAAGAAATGGCTAAATATGAGATATGATAAAAATAAAGAAAACATAAAGAGGAGAAAAAAGGAAAAATATTCAGTCAACTCATTGAGACCACGCATGCGGAGTACGCCTTTAATGACAGACCATTGTTCATAATTAAAGCCGTTCTGTTCATTTGAGAAGTGGCAATTAACAAAACGCAATAATTTCTAATCTAAGTAAGTTAGTAAGTGAAAGTTGTGTGTTGCGAGCACGCACCAGATTTTTAATTTTTAAAATTTTAGATTAATAAATGGGTTTTAAAAAAATTGGGGACAGGATGGCCAAGTGGACAAAGGCGCTTGCAATAGGTAATAAAAGTTAAGCAACGTCTAGCGTGTTTAGTACTTGGATGGGTGACTGCTCTATTCGGGTGACCACCCGCCAATGAACGCCATGCAGTCCAAGGTTACCCCCACCCCCGGGTATGTGAGGCCCGTCAGCCTACTGGATGCAACTCACACCGACCGGATGTAGGAGTGATGTACCTTCCCCGTGTATCCCGTCGAGAATCGTGATGTTTTTCCAGGATATCAGTAACCGCCCGGAGGTTTGGTACAAGAACGGTATGCTTCAGGGAAAGAAATATAGGTCCTCGGGGCCTGCTGACTCTGAGCTACCATAATACTTGGACCTAGACCAGTTTGTTACTGTCATTGAACCCGAGAGAGCTGACGCCATCGGTGGGAAGGAAACTGCCAAATTTGCCCCAATGGGATTATGGAGCTACCGCCAGTCTGGTCAGCCTTGGCCATGGCTTGCAGCAACGTGAGGTTTGGGCTACCCCCTCCAGGCTGTCTGTGCTCCCGTAAGTAACACAAATGTCTGTAAGAAGACCACACCGCGCGGCCGAAGGTCTCATTAGGCCTAATGCGCCAACCAAAAAAAAAAAAAAAAATTGGTTTAAAATTTGCGGTATATATCCATGGGATCCTAATGCTATAGACTATGAAAAGTGTTAAGATAGAGGGATCCAGGAAAAGAACATCTCAGAAGTAACAGGTAGTAGCAAAAAACTCTATCAAGAATGGAATTCAAAGAATTTGAAGGAGATGAACTTTTAATAAAACTTCAACAAGATGATGTGCTTCAACAGTGTGGAACAATGTTTGAAAACAATTTGGCAACATTTTAGAAATGAAACTGACAATGAAGTGATGATTATTGAAGAAGAAAGAGGAAATTTCAATAAAGAATCTAAAAATAATATTACTCCGCAAGGATTTAGCCTTGTCACTGAAACTCTAAACTCTCAACAGTCACTCACAGAATCTAAAAATGATGTAGAAACTTCGAATAAATCCAGCATGGTAAGCGAAATCCCGAATTCACGAGAGCGACATGTTTCTAAAAGATTGTTTGATGAAGATACGGAAAAAACTTCCCCACTTACTACAACATTATTTTGGCCGGAATCGCCAAAAAGAAAAGGGAAACGCAACATTGCGAGATTCCCTTATATCGTTTCTTCTGCTAGATGTCAGACATTTTCTGATAAACAAGAAGAAAGGAAAAAAGAAGAAAATTAAAAAAACGACGAGAGAAAGATTGAACGGGCACTAAAGAAGAATATAAAGGCCGAATCTAATAAAAGTAAAAAAAAAAGCTAAATTTATCTAAAAAAGCTTAAAAACTAAATCAATCAGAAAACAAAATTTATTTAAATTTATCAGAAAACTGTTCAAATTCATTATGTTTATATTATTATGTAAATAAAAAGTATTATTGTTTATCATATTTTGCAAAACGAGGAGCTTTTAAAGGAACATAAAGGTAAGTTGAGGGGTGTCCTTAACTAGTTTTCAAGGTGTCCATAACTAATAGAGGTGTCCATAGCTCATCAAGCTAACAACCTAAAATTTAAAAAAAATATAAAAAATTGAAATTTCACTCTGTGGTGAAGGAGAGAACAGATAATTAATCAGTAATCAGTGAAGAACAAAAATTAATTATCAAAACAATTAAAAAATAATAACTAACCCATTAGGTGTTGACCGAAAGAAAAAACTTTCCTTAAGGGTGTCCATAACTGGTCATTTACCCTATTCAGGCGGGAAATTAGTAAAAAATATATAGTCAGCAGGAAGGGGTCTTTCCCTAGAGCAACCCCAACTGTTAACTTAACCTCAGTACAAATCCAAGCTCTCCAGAAACAAATAAGTTCTCAAACTTGAGAGGTTACGTTTAATAGTCTTCATTCCCCTGTCCTCTATAGTTTTGGTCAGGCAAGTTTTTTCTTTTCTAATTTTTGAGAGATAAAAGATTTTGTAGCACAGATTTCGTTTTTCAAATAGCATTATTATATCTTTTTTTCCCTTTCAACGGTTATCAAATAAACCTTAAAAATTCATTCCCCTGTCTTACTGTAAATAAAATGCTGCAGGGAAATGAAGATAGTGACGTGGATTGAAGCTTTCTTTTGCTGCTCAACTTTTTTAAAGCATCATCAGTCCTTAATAATGAGAAATTAAAAAAAAAAAAAAAAAAAAAACTTTTGGAACAAATTTATCCTATAAATTTATCACTCTTTCAGACAGTAAAAAAAATGCCCCCAATAAAATACAAGTCAAGAGAGGAGGTGTTTGAAAGATTCCGATATCAAAACAAGGAAATGATCCAATTATTCTGAGAAAGAGAATAAAACATATAAATTAAGGCGACAAAAAAAAAGGAAGTAAAACTGGTTTGTGAAATGACTCCCCATAAATTTCGATTGAGAACGAATTCTAATGTATATTTGTTAAGAAAAAAACATTTTGAACTGGGAGTTGATTTGATGATACAAAATCTCCTCGACCGCTGGTGAGAATATAGACCCACCCACTCGTCAATCATACATGGAAGGAAACTAGTAAATAAAAACAAAGCGAAAGTGTACAAAGATAATGCTATGTTGCGTGAAAAAAACATAATGCTTGAACGACAAAACCGATTTACCATGTAAAAAGTATGCACATATGTCTTTTATTATAGAGGCATTATTTGTACGAAATGTATTCAAAGAGGACATCAATGCTATCTTGCAAACACTGTTGTGATCCTTTTAATCCCAAAGGTCTGGTTATTCATTCTATAATTTAATATTTTTTTTTTTAGTCATCTTTATATCAGGTTTAACGTGAATTGGTGTTCTTCCACGTCGACTCCTTGCTTCTTATAGGCTAAGGAATAGTATTACACCGAAATAAAAGTTTAATTGTAACCATAAAATTTAAAATAAAAGTGCACAGAAGAGGGTGAGATTGGGTTTAAAGACTATTAGAACCAAAAGGGATGTGGTCAGAACATCGAAAGAGTTCCAAATAAAAACGCTGTAAAAAGTGCCCACTTTGGTGAGAATGACCCATATAATCTATTAGTATTTATTCAATGAATTTCTATACACTTACTAAATTAAAAAAAAAAAGTCACATAATTTGACTAAACATACCTTCAATTCACTAACCTCCTAAATACACTATTTTTAATTTGGAAATATGATACAAATACAGAAAGCAATCACAAAAAAAAAAAAAAAAATAAAATAAAATAAAGAAAGCAGTAGTTTTAGACTGTCTTTTGACTATAAATAGTCAAACATATTAATATTAAAATAATTATTTTATGAATGCAATGCATTATTTTTTCAACTAGTATAGTTACTCACTAGTATTTTGTATGAGATGGAGGGACAGGAAAAATGTTTACTGAAGATTTACATGAAAAAATCTTAAAAACAATTCCCCAAAACTAAAATCTTTATCGTAGTCCCTATTTCCAAATATATACAACAGGATCCTGAATCTTTGTTATTTCAGGAGCAGTATGGTTTTAGGCCAAATAGAAGTATACAGGATCTGATATTTATCTTGATTTAAGTAATGGAGGAGGCATTGAAGAAGCCAAAGAAGTACTTACATGTTTCATTCATAAACTGGAAGAATGCATTCAGCAGAATCAGAAGGCGAGATATAGAGGAAAGTGCACAGAAGAGGGTGAGATTGGGTTTATAAAGACTATTAGAACCAAAAGGGATGTGGTCAGAACATCGAAAGAGTTCCAAACCAATGGAGAAATCAGGCAAGGATGTAACCCACTCCTTTTTATAATGGTATTAGAATGATCCCAGAGAACAGTCAAATGGAAATTCAATTTTGGCAACAAAAAACTGCAACTGACAAAGATCACTGTGCTAGCCTACACTAACAGCCTAGTGGTCTCAGGAAACAATAGAAATAATCTCCAGTATAACATGAATGACTGGCTAAGAGAAATCAACATTAAGATAAACCTGACTAAGATATGAATGATGTGTGTTAAAAGGAGGACCAACCAGGGGATCCCTGTCACACTTGTGGGAACCTCATCAGTACTGATGAAGTGACTTCAAATATCTAGGAGCACACCTAAATAAGAATGATGCCATTAGAAAGTGGATGAAGATAGTTGGGAGGTATTATAATTTTTCTTAACAGGCTTCTTGTGAATAAGAAGGTACTCAAATCTATAATAATAATGTTGTTTTAGGCTTCCATGGTCTGAATCCATTGTACGCATTTCTTCTTCAGGGTTTGTTGACCATGTAACAGGTTTTTTAACTGCCAAGCTTTCACCCATCTTGCTGTGGCCTTCTTCAGGGCCAATACAAGAATGAGAGGGAGAGGATCAGTAACTTATAATCTTCCGTCGGTGGCAAAGTTTGTGTTCCCATTGGCTAACGCCTGAGGGGGCGTGGTCAGATGGAGGGGTAGGGGAGGGGGATGTCATCAGCTCTCAGAGATATGTTGTGTTGTCTAATGTTGTTTAGTGCAGGGTACCAGTTTTTGCTAAGCCTGTATCCGTCTTCTTTGTTTATATTGTTTGGTTGTTTTATAATTTCTATAGCCTCCCTGATGGATCTGTGGTGGTAGATGTCAATCTTCTAAGGCTTTGGTGTCTTCGAAGGCTATAGTGTGTTGTGTATTGTAAATGTGTTCTGCTATGGCTGATTTGACATCAAAGCTCACCAGGATACTGTTTTCTAAAATTTTGAGCTCCTTAATTTTCTCGATGAAGTCTTTAGAGTTCTTGATGTGGTGTTCTGAGTTTCCTACGTGTGGTTTGATGATTTGTGTGAGGTGTTTTGCAATGTATTAAGTGGGTGATCCTATTGAGCTGACTATGGGGTACACAGGATAGTTGTCTTTGTGTATTTTGGGTAGTCCGTAAGTCTGGGTGGAACTGGGTCGGATCTCTAAGTTTCTTAAGAGACTGGTTGTTTTCAGGCAATTGGCAGTTGAAAAACCTGTTACAAGGTCAAACCCTGAAGAAGTAATGCGTACAATGGATTCAGACCATGGAAGCCAAAAACAACATTTAAGAAACCTGTACGGGGAGGATGTTGCTAGAAGAGTGAGAATTATGGAGAAGCTCCGATCAAAGAAGGTAAGAATGCTGAGCCAATAACCATTTCTGAAATGTTGCAGATACAACAGAATAATACCTGATTGCTCCAAGATCCTTGGAAGAGAAAAATCCAAGAAGATGCAATGAACGTCTGACAGGTACAGTATTATGATTCTCAGAACCATGATGCATGACACTATAAGAGAACTTGCACATTTGGAACGGTCATTGCTACAGGAACACCTGTTTTTGAGCAATGAACTTGCCCCTAAAGACTGGACCAAAACCGACAGAGCCATCTGGTCTGCAGCAGAGAACATCAGAAGAACACACACTTCCTTACAGAAACGGAAATTCATGAAGCTTGCCTCAGAGAGAAACAAACTCGATCCTTACCGAGAATCGATAAGGAACATCTTCATCAATCAACCTCACGTCGCAAGAACTTCCTCCAGAAGCAGGTTGAGAAAATCATCACTAGCGTCGAAGCGGTAGTTAAGGACATGGAGGAACTCACAGCAGAAGCAATTCGTCAAGACGTTAGCAAGTTCCTGCGAGAAGCCAGACCACCAAAACCCAACCTGCATAAAGAAGAAGTAAGAGCCCTCAGCGAATTCAAGAACCGCGAAGACCTTGTTATTTTACCGGCGGAAAAACAAAATTCCACAGTTATAATGTCTAAAGAAGATTACATTTCTAAAATGTTAAATATTCTCACTGACATGACATATGAAGAACTAAACAAGACGTGAACGAGCAACTGACAGACATAAAGAAAAAATTGCCTAAAAACAACCAGTATCTGAAGAAACTTATGAGGCCCAACCCAGTTCCACCCAGACTCTACAGACTACCCAAAATCCACAAAGACAACAATCCTTTGCGCACCGTAGTCAGCTCAATAGCATCACCCACTTACTACATTGCAAAACACCTCGCTCAAATCATCAAACCACACGTAGGAAACTCAGAGCACCACATCAATAACTCTAAAGGCTTCATCGAGAAAATTAAGGAGCTCAAAATTTCAGAAAATAGTATCCTGGTGAGCTTTGATTTAAAATCATTGTTCACTAAGGTTCCTATTGATGAAACTATACCGTTACTACAGAAGATACTTACAGCGGAGGAATTGGACCTGGCTAAGATATGTCTGAAGACAGTATACTTCCTCTTCAACTGGAAGTATTACAAGCAAAAAGAAGGAGCAAGCATGGGCAACCCACTAAGTCCTGTCATAGCAGATTTATACACGGAACATTTTGAAGAAGCCCTAAGAAGAGCCAATTTCAAACCAGCTGTTTGGTATCGCTAAGTAGACGACAACTTCATAACATGGGAGAACAGAGAAAAATTGCTTAAAGAGTTTCTTCAACATATCAACCACATACACACCAACATACAGTTTACAATGGAGACCGAGGAGGACAACAAGCTACCTTTCCTGGAAGTACTAGTAGAAAAGAAGGAAGACCTCACACTACGACATTTAGTTTATAGAAAACCGACCCACACGGACAGATACTTACACGCAGATTCTCACCACCATCCATCACAAAAGAGAGGGATCATTGCAACACTCATACACAGAGCATTGACCATAACCGAACCCAAAAAAATTCCAAAAGAAAATAAAACTCCGGACAGCCCTCAAATAGAACGGATACTTAGACAAAACCATAACATCCGAATTCATTAAATGAGAACCCAAAACTAACAACCACCACCCTGAAGAAAATGAAACAGAAAAGAAGCCCATAGCTGTCATCCCCTATGTAAAATGCACCTCGGAAAAAATAGCCAGAACACTTACAAAAAACAGCATCAAAACAATTTTCACCACAGACAGGAAAATCGGACAGATCCTGCCCAATCCAAAGGACAGTCTTGGACTCAACAAACCTGGACTATACAGTATCCCTTGCTCCTACGGTAAACAATATATAGGACAGACAGGAAGGAACATCACCACACGACTGAAAGAACATATTGCCGCAGTTAAGAAAATACAGATAGACAAATCAGCCATAGCAGAACTCTTTCACAATACACAAAACACTATAGCCTTCGAAGACACCAAAGCCATAGTTAGGATTGACAACTACCACCACAGATCCATCAGGGAGGCTATAGATATTATAAAACAACCAAACAATATAAACAAAGAAGACGGATAGAGACTTAGCAAAAACTGGTACCAACACAACATATCTCGGAGAGCTGATGACATCCCCCCTCCCCTACCGCCTCAACCTGACCACGCCCCCTCAGGCGCTAGCCAATGGGAACACATACTTCGCCCCTAACAGAAGATTATAAGTTACTGATCCCCTTCTCCACTCTCATTCTTGTATTGGCCCTGAAGAAGGCCATAGCAAGATGGGTGAAAGCTTGGAAGTTGATAAACCTGTTACATGGTCAAACCCTGAAGAAGAAATGCGTATAAGAGTAATGTCTTTTTTTAAAAATAATTTCCTTCCAATGTTAACATAATTAACTATCATATGGGTGATTCTAAAATTTTCCTTAATACTTCATCAAATTTCATGAATGAGCCACCATTTTAAAGCTTTTCTTAACCGCAGTTTTTGTGAGAAAACTAGGTTTCTAAGTGGTGTCAATCTTTTTAGGTTTTCAAGGAGATCATTTTCAGTCATATACATTTTTTTGCTTAAATGCGTTTGCCCTTTGTTTGCGAGTTGTAAGCGAAAAACTGCAATTCTCAGCAAAAATGGTCGCAGGGCTTTTTCGAAGTAGTAATTTTTTTCAGTTTGTCAAGACGAACACTTTTCCAATTGCCGTCATCGTTTGCGAGTTGCAAGCAAAAACATGTGATTTCATTCAATAGAATCAGCGCACTCCCTTTCAGCAAAACCAATATGTTTATTTACATAAGAATGTGCCGTTTTCCAGGGCTATTTTCAGTGACATCAGCTATATAGTGCTATTTCAGTGACATCTATGTCTATGTAAAACAAACTCACCTACAAATAATCACAGATGACCATATCGTAAGTTCATACATAGTGTTCAAAGAGGTTATGTGAACACGTAATTACTATGTAAATATATAAATACCTGAAACTTGTTTCAAAAAATAAATAATCTACAATTTAAACACATGTATTCTTTACTTCAACCCTCACCTATGCCCATGACGCACTTAACAATACTCAATATAGGGTGTGAAGGTACTTTAATTAAGTGGGATTTAAGTAGATTAGAGTTCGAATGCTTCGCACGGGTCAGCTAATTGGACCTGAAAAACAAACATAGAAGCCAACTCCAAGTGATAGAAATTCGTGACCTCCACAAGGTTGAAGGTTAAACAAGGAGAGACAGAGTGAGGAGGATAACAATCTTATCCAACAGTCATTGATTGCCTCTGCTAAGGTACACAAGTACCCTTCAGTCTAAGGTTTTAATATAATGATGAAGTCATGTAAAAAGATAAAATTATTATTGACCTTACAACTCTTTTCATTGAACAATAAATCTTTAAAAAATCAATAAAAGTATCTTATAAGTAACAAACTGAATATAAAAGTAAACATGGCAAAAAAAGTAATTTGAATGTAAAAGAAGTAACTATAACAGTCAGGTCGGAATTCTGCAAACATGGTGATAAGTCACCTTTAAGGAGCTGGCGCACCCGCTGCACTCCCGTAATGAAAAGGTTAAAATAGAAGAGAGCAGAAAAGGATTTGTTGAAATGGATATAGTTCTGTTTTTGAGTTTTCTGAATAGCTATTTCTGCACTTAAAATTAAAATACGTACTTCATGACCATTGTGAAATTCACCACCAAACATAATCAGTTCATCTTTATAAGGATGTGCCGTCAATGAACAAAATGCTCTTCTTGTAGGAGGTGTTGCAATAACTTTTTCAATCACCTGCAACTTTTTTTGTTCTTCTTTTTCTATTTGCTTGACAATATCTTCTATGTCATCCTGTAAAAAACCAATGTGACACTTTTAATGCAGTAGTAACTAAAATATTTCAATTCAAATAATTTTTGGTGTCAAGACAAATTTTGCTTTTAAATAAAATAAGGTTATTCAATTGATGGCCAACTAACCAGGTGGTTTGTTCTAAGATTAATGCTTAATTAATGATTAAGTAACAGATTCAAGAACTTCATGAAAGGTATTTCACATCTCAGAAGTTTTCTGCGCCCCATATGCAGTGTAACCAACACAGACCAAATGGTATAGCAATGCTATATGGCTAGATATTATTGATCAACTGATACCAATATTAATTTTGGCCTACGAGCTCTAGTCATTAAGCTTTATTTATTTTCCATTTTTCTTGTAATGGGAAATAAAAGGAAGCATTATTTATTGATGGAAAATTTTAGATAAAAGAATAACTGAGGGTCAACCATTTACAAATAATATCAGCCAATAAGTTACATTAGTAGATTTCAGATTCTGTTGACAGACTGATGCATTTTCAGCATAGATTCCTTGTACATTTATTTCTATCAGCTCTGTGTCCTCTATTTACTCATTCCCATCTGGGCCCATTCTGCATCCACAAAAGAAAGCCACTTGAACTTTTTTTTCGCATTTTTCTTCTTTCTGAAAATTGATATAACTTTTTTGGTGCTTGTTTCTTCTGAATGTGGCCAATTTAGCACTGAATAGTGTGACCTCGATCAATTTTGGGGCATAAGGTACCTTAAAAGAGCGAGCATACCGAATGGGAGTTGAAAGCTGGGTCCTCAGAAAGCTTATCAAGCCGTTTTTTAACAGAAGAGGACCTACTGGGAGTTCACTTATATTTCAGTACATAGCCTCCCAAAATGGGCCATTCCCAGAAGTAATACAGAAGAAGATTTACCACATTTTTGGTAGTTGGTCCACTGGAGTAGAGGTATCCCTACTGTTCCCAAAATTTCATTCAATTTCATTTAAAAAAAAAAATAGAAAAGGACAAGAAACTAAATTAGAGGATTTCATATTCTAGGCATCAATTCACTCTGTTAATGTCATGACTTGAACCTCTTAACAATATGTGAAAAAATAATAATCTTTCCACATCATCATCCAGACTACCTATTTTAATTGCTATTTGATATGAACTACTATGACTTTGGTGAGAGTATTTAAAATTTATATAATAAATGCAACTGAACACTAAATAAACTTACCTCACCAGTTAAAGCTAACTTTTTTTTCATTTTTTGAGTCAATTTTTTTTCAGTTTTGGCTGATGTCTTCTCTATCCCCTTTCCCTTTTTCTTCTGTTGTTTCCCCATTTCGAAAAAGATATTATTAAACTTGACAGGAAGAAAAAAAAAAACTTGTTACTTAAAACCCAACTCAACACTAGAAGCACTCAGCTTTATGAAGGAGGTAACATAGAAGGTATGTATACCTACATTAATGTACAAAGAAGTACAAATCATGCACGCTAGAAATATCGGTTGCTACAGACAGTTACAGACAGACCTGGACAAAAAGTATTTTAATTATTTAATCTATTTAATTAGAAGATAAAAGATTCGACCACGGCCGGGAAACGAACCCAGGTCCTCTGCATCTACAGTGGCTCACAGTCAAAATGATGCAAGGAATTAACTTTGAAAAAAAACTATTTTATACCAAGCCAAAATTTATTTTCAACAATCTTTGTTTACAAATATAAAGTACAAACATTAGGCTAGAATTTACAATACTTAAAAGTTTCTTTGAGGTCAAATCCTAAAATTAAACTAAATCCTCATGAATAAATATACACTTCTTAGGTCACAGTAAAAAGGATGCAAAATTAAAAACATCCAAAAAATCAAAAATATTTTGAATTTGAGTACTTTGTAGGTAAGCCTTCTATCTTTTATTATCTCTTTCGAACAATTGGGCATGGATTGGACAAGCTTTTTCTGTTTAAGGTGGGCTTATATTGTCCCATTCTTCTTGTAGCACCTTATTGAGATCTTCTCTGTTTGAAATCTTATATTTTATCACTTCTGTTTCTAATTTACATGAATTCTCTATGACGTTTAGGTCTGGTGATTGGGGAGGTGTTTTTATAGTTTTGGGGCAATTATATAAACACCATTCTCTTGCAAGATAAGAAGAATGCTTGGGGTCGTTATCACTATAAAAAGTAAAATTATTTATTATTCCATGCTCGGTTGCACTTGCTTTAAAATTTTTCTTTCAGGATGTGACAATATAAATTTCTATCCATTGTTCCCTCAATAAAATGAAGATTTCCTACCCCCGAGGCAGCTATAGACCCCCGAAACACGACATGACCACCTCCAGGTTTGATGAACGGGCGAAGATTTTTTTCATGGCGCTCTTCATTTGACTTTCTCCCGACGAAACCTCTTCCATCTGAGCCAAACAAATTAAATTTTGGCTCATTCGAATACAGAATACTTCCGGAAGTCCATGTCTTTTATTAAACAATCCTTAGCAAAATTGATTAGAAGCTTTTTATTTTTGTCACTGATATAAGGTTTTTGCCATGTAACTCTACCGTTGTATTGGTTTTTTCTTAAGACCCTTCGGATGGTTTCAGCGCATACCATTTTATTTAAATGTTTTTTAACTAATGTGGTCAACTTTGGAGCACCAAATTTTGGATTATTTGGTGCAAAATCCAACGTTCATCATTACCAGTAAAAAAATGTTTTGCACTCACACTAACTTTTCTTATTATTCTATTTTCGTTTTTTAAACTTTCAATAATATTTTGAACGGTGGCATAACTCCTATTGATATTAGAGGAAATTTTTCGTTGTGTTTTGTCCATTTTTAAATTGCTAATCACTTTTTCTCGTTCACGAATAGTTGTTTGCGCACCCATTTTTAGCATAAGCTCGAACTAGACTGATTACTAGTATTCATATGGTTTATTTTTGTTTTCATTGAAAGAAATTAAAAGGTTAATAAACTAATTTACCCGATAATTGAAGAATACTTGTTACTTTCACTTTTTTCTAAACGGAAGTAAACGTTGCAACTTTTTCACTGTGACCTTCAATCCCTACGAGTTTTAATGAAGAATTTTTTTTCTCTTTCTATAATTGCTGTTGAGTTGATTTGATTATATAAAGTTGATGTATGACAATAAATCATTATGGCCTCTTGTGCATTGGTTTAGAAATTTTAACAAAGAGGAAGTAAATAGCATTTGAAATAAAAATATTCGTTTGCATCATTTTGACTGTGAGCCACTGTACGTCGCAGCGCTCTTACCACTGAGCTAATCGTGGGACGGTCCCAATCGTGAACGAATCTTTCTCTTCTATGATCCCTCCCTCCAGGTCTCGCCACTTTGCAGCGAAGTACCGGGGGGCTGAACAATTGTCCAGACAGACGGGATCTAGTTGACATACGTCAAAGATATACATTGTATGTTGTTATATAGTTATTAGTTATCGTTAGATAATTAATTTATAATTTTATTAATTACTGTTTTAAAACAGTAAATATTTTGTTTTTTTTAAAATAAAATGTATTTAAATCTCAAACCATTTAAAATACTTTCTAATAAAAGTGTTTTAAATACAAAATAAAAGTGTATTTTGTATTTAATTAAAAAATATTAAAAAGAAGATACAAAATACTTCTCTACTTACTAATAGACTTCTTTTACTTCCTATACTTCTAATACTTACTTTCTTTAGATATTTGATTGTTATTAAATACTAGCAACTCTATATAGAAGGGCAACATAACTTTTTTAAAAAAAGGATTTCTCATTATATTTATGGCTCTTCAAGATGGTACGCACGAGGATGTGAAACATTTTATGGCAGAATTTATAATCAATGAACACAAATACAAAAATATGAAGTAAAATAACAAAAAAGAGAGAGAATCGATAATATAATAAGAGTTTTTTTTTTGTAAATATTTTTCCTATTATTCTAATTGATTACAATAAATATTATAGTTTGACCCGTGTACGAAAAGTGATTAAAATTTCAAAATTTTGTAGTAATAATAATAACAAAGTCTTGGTGAACCCAAAGGTTCAATGCCGACACGACTATTCACTACTCATCAATATACTCATAGATAGGAAAAAATCAAGAAGCTAAATATTGAAATAAAAATTTCTAAAAACAATTGATGGGGCATTAAATTCCTCCTCCAACGATATATTTTAAAGGAATTTATGAAATTGGAAATTTATGGCACAGTATAATATTAGGGGGAACGCGTCCCCCCTGCTCCACCCTATACTTTTACACCCATGTCGTTCACCTCTAAGTGATGCAATTTTACATGCCAATTTTATTCATCTATCACCTATCACCTCAATTGTATATACTTCATCAATTCGGCTTTGTGTGTAATTGTGAAGAAGGCCTTGATATCCTTCATATTGTACCTTAAGAACGTCAGGAAGATTTTCGTTGCATTGTTGAATACCTAGAAGGATGATTTGGTGATAGACTCTTGGAACAGCTACATCGGACACCATGTAGAACCAGAAAGCAAAACCTTGAAGCAACACTCCAGCAGTTCAGTGGAGGTGTTTTACGATTAGTGCGGTTGGCTTACCCAACTGTACCGGAAGATGCCTTGGAGCACATGGCCGTAGAGATCTTTGCTGATGGGGTCGTGACAATGAAATGAAAAATCTGAAACTGTCTAAGCTAGAAACTTTAGGTGGCACCCTTGCGAGAGCATTGGAATTCGAAGCATTACAGCAAAGCATTCGACAAGGGCAAGTAAGAGTAGGAAGGACAGACGTTGGGTCCTCTGTTGAAGAGGACTACAACAGCGAGATTGTTGCAACATTTATCTGCCAATGACTAACGAATAAAACACCAGCCAAATAGGATAAAATAGCCACCAAGCTAAAATGGAAATGGTACAACTGTGGAGAACCTGGTCACTACCCATACTGTACCACCTGGTGCCCGATACTATACGATTAGGGTGTGCACAAGAAGGGAACCAGGAAAACTCAGTTTAGTCAGTTTTGGGGGCCGAAACTGGCTAATTTTTACAATGTTCTAAATATCCAATTTAAAGTTTCTTAATTACAATGCGGTGAGAACAGCTTGGTGTTGGAAGAAGGGGTTGCTGGCCAGGAATGTCAAATAGTAGTGGATACTATTATAAGAATTAATCTCACACCAAAATGGAGATTAAACCCCTTTTCTAGGAAGTATATAATTACGATAGCAAACGGCGAGACTGTGGATGTATAAGGAGAAGTTATAATACAGATAGAGATAGGTACCTCACCCATGAGTATACCTCACCAAGTATTCGTGGCAGAGATTATGGACTTTAGGGCAGAGATTATGGAGATTAGGGATCCTTCTGGGGATGGATTTTATGGACACGCACAAGGTGATAATTGACTTCAACCAGAGATTGATGAAAGTAGGCAACGAGGAGCTTGTTCTGCGACGGAATAAGAACGAAGCGGGGTGGGTGAGACAAGCAGCTCTAGCAAAGGACCTTACCATTCTCTCACTGTGAAGTAATTACCAAAATCCAATTAGAAAAAGGCAGCGGAGGATTAAGTAAGGGAACGGTCGTAGGTCAGTGCGAAGTAGCAGAGCTCATCACAAACTTGGACGAGAAAAGGCGGGTTAAGGGGGGTCGGTTTTCGGATACAATAATAGGTTTAATTAGGGAAACATTAAAAGATTTAAGGATTGGTCATAAGAAACTAGCGGAGCAGTTACTAAAGGCGTATCACAACATCTTTCCGTCCAGCGACAGCAAACCCGGAAGGACGAGCATAGCACGTCACAGGATCAACACCGGCGACCACCAGCCGATCAAAGAGGCACCCAGAAGAATTCCATTAGCATTGAGAGAGGAGGTTGAAAATATGTTAGAAGATATGAAAGCTCAGAGCGTGATTCAACCTTCTAGTAGCGCATGGTCTTCTCCGATAGTTTTGGTCAACAAGAAGGATGGTTCGGCTAGATTCTGTTTCGATAACCGAAAGCTGAACAACATTACGAAGAAGTACAGCTCTTGATGACACGTTGGATACGCTAGCGGTGGCAACATGTTTTTCTACCTTAGATCTGAAGAGTGAGTATTGGCAAGTAGAGGTACACCGATATTATCTACCGGCTGCGGATTGTGGCAGTTTAATGTTATGGCATTTGGTCTATGTAATGCCTCAGCAATTTTCGAACGACTAATGGAAACTGTCTTACATGGTTTACATTAGAAGTCCTGCCTAATTTACTTAGACGATATGGTGATTTTATAAATTAGGTATCCAATGAGCACCTAAAACATCTTCAAGAGGTACTGGGCAAGCTTCAGAATGCTGGGTTGAAATTAAATTCGAAGAAGTGCCGGTTTTCAAGAAAGAAGTCAAGTTCCTGGATCATGTAATTTCTGGGAGTGGAGTCACTACTGATCGGGACAAGATTAGTGCAGTGCGAGACTTGGCAGTTCCATAAGATAAACATGAGATAAGAACTGAGGTAAGAAAGTGTACCTGTGTGGCTAGACCAATACATCGTCTCACAGAGAACAGACAACCATTCGAATGGTCAATAGAGTGTCAGGAAGCATTCTATAAACTTAAGATAGCTCTGTGTGGAGCACCTATTTTGGTCTATCCTAAGCCTGGAGACGGATTAATAGTGGACACCGATGCAAGCAGCGTTGGAATTGGATGAATATTGTTCCAGGCTCAAGATGGCGAAGAATGACTTATAGAAAAATACTCTAAGGCTCTCTCTAAGCCAGAAAAGAATTATTGCGTCATCAGAAGGGAACTTCTAGCTATAGTGAGAACAATAGGACACTTTCATAAATATTCGTAAGGGCAACCGTTCGTGCTGCGGACTGAGCCTGCTCCTCTTACTTGGTTTTAATATTTCAAGGACAAGTAGCTCGTTGGATTCAAAGGCTGCAAGAAGTTCAAAATAGTGCACCGCAAGGGTCAGTTACATGGTAATGAAGATGCCCTGTCAAGAAGACCGTGTAAGAGGGATTGTAAGTACTGCATTAGGATCGAGAAAGGAGCAGTGGCATCGTGCAAAAGAACTATCACTCAACCAGAGGATGAAGAATTTGAATGAAATAAGGGAAGAACAACTCAAGGATCCTGACATCCGACCGATATTGTCTGCGAAAGAAACTGGAGAGCGACCAACATCGAAGGATATATCGACAGAGAATGTTGCTGTGAAGTGCTACTGGTCTCAGTGGGACTCACTAATTGTAGAAAATGGCATTCTGAAACGAAACTAGGAAAGTCCAGATGGGAGGGAGCGATGACCACTCGTACCCTCATGAAGAAGGATTGAGGTGCTAAAGGAGTGTGGCTTGGAGGTATCTCGGGCTGTCACTTCGGTATCAACAAGACGTTAAAGAAAATACGGCAGCTATTTAACTGGGTTGGTTGTTCTGAGGACATAGCAGACTGGTGTCGCAGGTGGTCTGAGCGTCTGATATGAAAGGGACCCAAGACCAGGACCCTTGGAGCCATGATGCAATTCAATGTTTAAGCACCGTTTAAGAAGATTGCCATCGACGTAGACCTTACCCTCGTACCAAGAAAGGAAACCGATATAAACTAGTCGCTGTTGATTACGTCTGTAAGGGGACCGAAGCTTTCGCAATACCAAACCGAGGTCTTAGTGGATAACATGGTCACTCGTTTTGGTATCCAAGAAAGTTAGTTACGTTCAGCGTTTTGAGGTGTTAACCTCCTGTTCAGATGAACACCGCGTTTTGTGATGTACATCTAAACAGTAGCAGCTTTCCACCAATTAATACCGTTTTCTATGGACAAATGGAACAAGTTACGATTCATTTGTCCGTTTCTATTGTCCTACATTTTAGATACACTGTTTTCAGTAGATTCATATCTAGGACAAGCTTTCCCAGCTTATCTACGACAATATCTTACCCTGGATATTTTTTCTGGGACAGAGAAGCCACAAAGCTCCATATGGATTTGTGAGACCAAATGATCTGTGGGTAGCCATTTCTGCGAAATGGACTGGACTAAGTGATATCAGACCTTAACCCCTCTAACATGCTTTTTGTGCCAAATTGCTTAAATGTCTTCGGAACACAGCATGCTGTGCTTTGTGGATAAAAATCTTGTCTATGATTATGAAGCAATGATTGGAAAACTCCAAGTATGTATGTATATGAAACAATTTTAATACCCAATTGTCCAGAAGAACCCAATTTGCACGTACCAGAGATTTGGGGGCGGAGAAATATTATACCATCATTGTATTTTAGATCGAGTACTGCAATTTCTTTGTTCTCTTTTAATAAATTTTAATATGATAGCATTTAATAGCTTCTTGGTCACTTCATTACTGTTTTTTCTTTCTTTCTATAATTTCATGCAGAAGTTTTAAGAAAAAATCATATATAAAATATTGATTGATTGTAAAACAACACATTTTTATTTATTGTACCTAGGTGGTAGACAACTCCTTAACATCCTATTCAAAAATAGTATTTAGGGAATTTAAAAAAAAACTGAAATTTTTTATTCAGGTATTCTCGGTGACATCATCAGCTGATTGTTGTGTCAAATGATCAGTTCAGATAATAACCATTTTTGGTCAATTATCACGTCGAATTCCGGCTTATTTAAGTATATATAAGCTAGGGCATATATCATGAGATGGAACAGTGATAATATCGGAGAATGTGGTGATAACACTCAACCACCAGATCCTAATAATGATGACCCACAGGAAGAAATGGATGCAAATAATATATCTGATGAAGGTTTATGATTTATTTTATTTTTTGTTAATTGTTTTGTAAGGTTTTTTCTTCCCCCCTGCTATTATAGTGATTCTGAATTTATTTAGTTTACATTCTTACGCATTGTGAAAAAATAGATTTTATTTTTCAGTGTGGTGAAGATATTGGATTTGATTTACTGTCATATTTTAAATGACGATTCTACATCTTTTATATAATTACTTATAGCAGTTTAATAACTTGAATGGTTCAAGAAGAGCTGTACGTAACTGATATGTAGTTTTAGACAATTAAAATTTATTTATTGCTGTTTAATATTTTTGGAGTGTTTTAATGCATGTTGCTTAAATTTAACCTACAGTGTAATATCTTTTTTATGCTCTGATTGAATTAAATTGAAAGAAATGTACTGGTCATTACAAACACAGCTTAGTTCTTGCAAAGATATAAGGGATGTTTCTTGAAATATATGTTTTCATACTATTATTGTTTTATTCATAAATATGGTGGGTTCCATCAAACTGGTGTATTCTTAAGGGATAAAATGGCTCTACTGATGTGGTAAGACTGTCATATGGAAAACCATAGCTGAAAAGCTAAGCAGGACATCGGAGAGCCTGAGAGAGAGGGGGAACTCCTAGAAGAGGCTGGCCCAGGCGTGTAGAATGGGTAGTCCAGCAGAGTCTGAGTCAGGGATGGAGAGAGTGAGGCTGGGGCAGGCACCGACAGACCAGGAGTGGGATTCTATAGTAGCCCCAAGTATTTACGTAGTTATGAACCCCCCCTTTGGTAGTTAGGACCTCTATATTGTTTATTGTAAACAATAAATGGTGTAAATAGTCTCTAGTTTGATTGATTACCGCACAACCCTTGCCCAAAGATCCCTGTGTCACATTGGACTGGTAGATTTAAGAATAGGGGTGACTAGACTAATGCTGAAAAGGTTTAGTGGGGTAGGGAAATATTAGAACATCTTCTGATGTTAGGTCCAGATTTTAGTCAAAACATATTTAAGATGCACATCAGTTATCTTTTTTTCAGTTGTTCTCCTCTTTCCTTCCTGTAACACTGAAGTTTATGGGTGATTTCTGCTTGACACATAGTGGTGAATAATAGATAAAAACAGAGAAGCAGTTCAAATTTGGCTTGTGCTTAAAAAGAAGTTATCAGTTTTAGTTATTAATCTCATCTTAATTTTAAATTTGACTATCGGGCAACTTTGTACCAGATTTCGAGTATACTTTACTGTAGTGAAGGTCTCCTCTGGGATGGTGATGTTTTGAAGTAGAAGAGAAAACATTTAAAGCCCTGGAGAAACATAAGATTACTAGAAAAAACAAAATTGAAGGGCAAGTTAAGGTTAGGTTAAAGGCTGGAAAATCTAGTTATATTTTTTTTATTACAAAATAACTTAGCTCATACCTTTTGCCCCGAAGCTAAAATTCTGATGGTTCTCTCCAAGACTTGATTGGTTCTTTAAACTCTGTGATTTAATAATTTTAAATTATAATAATTTTTAATGCTGAGTATGATTAATATGTTTTTATTTTTGTATTTTACTCACCACCACTTATATGATTCTCTTTATTTTGTCTAAAATAAATTAAATATTGTACATGAAACCTAGCAATAATGACTATCTGCTAATCATTATGGAACAGCTCTTTTGTTTTGAAATAGAATTGTTGTTTTTCAGATGTTGAACGATTAAATGACCAGCTCGATGAATTAAACAATGCATTAGATCAGTTAGAAGAAAAGAATGAAAATATTCAGGCGAGGCTGAAAGAATTGCTTCAGTCAAGTAAAGAACTTAGGAATGATGTACAAAAAGACTATAAGAACTAATACAACACCATGCCAAATTAAGATGTTAACTTATAACTAACTCCTTTTACATTCCAAGGTTACCTTAATTTTACTTATGTTAACTTACCTTAAGTATTATTATCTCCCTTCAATTTATAATAAATTTTAGTTTATTAAAGGCAGTGTATTAAGGAAATATACATGTTATATTTTTAGTATTGTTAAAAACTGTTTTTCCCCTTTTTTTCTTTTCCGGTATATGTTTGGTATCAGTTTGAAGTATCACAATTCAAGGATCTAAGAAGTCCTGATCTGGTGTACATTGTTTTATTTCCTGAACCAGAATATATAGTCACAAAAATACTTTTTGTGTATGGTATACATAAAAAGTATTGGTCACAAGTTCCGCACAACTCTACTTTTATTTATTACGCAAAACAACTTTCACTTACTAAACTGCTTTTGTAGCTTCGAAAAATTAAAAATGGTCCAGGAGTCTTTTAAGAATGGTCTCGAAGGCCTCTACCGGTGAGTCGCAAATGAGGTTAACATCGTGCATGCATGTGAAATGGTTCTGCTAATGAAATAATGCACAGCAAATTTTCAAATAAAACTTATCAATATGAATGCTCTTTTTACCTTCACTTTCCCTTACTTTAATATAGTAAGGGAAAGTATTGATTGTGAAAAATTCTGGTTTTCAATGGATTTACATGTTTTGGGGTCCTCTGAGTCCAAATAACCAAGTCCCAAATGTCTAAAGACCATTTGGCAACTTCACAGAAAATAGATTTTTCCATATTCATTTATTTCTTGTTATTCTGCTTAAGATATAAGGTATTATAATTATTGTAAAATTTGAGAGTACTCAGTACTTTTTGATTCATCATTATTTCTTCTTTAGGAGCCAATAAAAAAAATAGTCAGCTTTTGTTTTCTATTTATGATTAATGTATCATGAATGTGAGCCAATAGAAGGGTATTTATGGCTTGTAAATTGAAACAAAATTTTCACATTTCTGTCTCTAATGCCTTTCCAGAAAGTAACAATAGCTGGTCCAATAAAACCAACTATATTTCATTCCGAAATCAGTTATGATACTAAATATGTTTATCAAATTCTTTTGTATTTAACCACTTCTTATCACTAGGCATAATGAGACACTGTTGATTTCTTTATGAAAATTAAATCAAAGGTACTTTTTAGAGAGACATTCTTCCTTCGCAAAGTAAGCCCCATCAGAAAATTTCTTGATGATAAAACCTAACTGATATTAAAGAATACTGATTATTATAAAACATGAGTTTAATCAAAATCATTAGCCGTGTTTGAGTAAAATAGTATAAATTAAAAAAATTATCTAATAATTTGCCTCCTCCATTTTATAATTTTGTCGAAACTTTTGCTGTCATATCACGGACATGTACATAACTCAAATACCTAATTTCAGTTTCGTGTGATTTATGGTTTTTGAGCTAGTCAGTCCTTACACCAGCAGACCATTTCACTGGACTTAGTTATTTGGACTCAGAGGACCCCAAAACTAGTGAAAGTAAAAATCTAATCAATAAGAAAAAAGTTGACTCCGAATTTTCAAATTGCTATTTAACATTGACCAACAAACTCAAATTCTGTTATTTCTCTTCAAATCAAATATCTCCTCTTTTACTCATCATAGAATATACAAATAAAGACCAATTACTTTAGAAAGGTCTGACCTTTAATAAAGGTCATTACAACTATGAACTTAAAACTATCTATTACGGTCCACGTACCTCTTCAAAGTTTCAAGTGGTAATTAAAAAAAAACGGGTTTTCAAAAATTAGTTTTTACAAGAAGGCAAATGACTAAGTGTTTTTTATTTTTTTATTTGATAGATAGAGTTAGGCACTATAAATTCACAAAGTTTCAAGATGTGGAGTTGCACAGTTAGTGTAAGTAGTATAACTTGAAAAATTACCACCAAATTTTGAACCAAAATAATCAACCCTGAATCTTATTATTCACACATTTTGTACAAGATGTCAACTATTGGAGCACTGTCAAGTTATGGTACAGTTACCCTACGCTTTTGACATTTGGAAATTTCAGGAATTTAAAAATAAAAAATCGTGCAAGTCCACAGCTTGAAACCTTGTTATTTATTAAGGACTAACCCTAATTAATCTCGTCATCAATCCCCCACCCTCTCCCCTGGCCCGTGAAACCCCGTACAGCCTACAAGGCGAGGAAGGGGAGGAACCAAAAAAAAAAAAAAAAAAAAAAAAAAAAAAGGCTTGAAACCTTGTGAATTTAGAGAACCCACCTTTATCTATCAAAATAAAAAATAGCAAACCCTTATTCATCTGCCTTCTGGTAAAAAGTGTTTCTGAAAATGAAAACCCGTTTCTTTTAGAATTACCGGTTGGAAATTTGTAGGGGTACATGGACCGTCATACTTATTTTTATGTTCATACTTGTTAAGACCTTTACTAAACTACAGATCTTTCTAAAGATATTGTTCTTTATAAAAATGTTCTAGGATGAGTTAAAGAGGAGATATTCGATTTAAAGCAGAGCACAAAATACGCGTTTGGACGACAATAAAACTGACCAAAAAATTCATTGAAATTTACCTTTATTTTTATGTCTTGTTAGCATTAAGAATCTGTGAAATCTTATCACACAATGCTTGCCTAATGTTTTAGTTCGCCCCTGCTCCCCCACTCTTTGTGATGGTTAGTTCTTTTGTTGTGAGGTATTTGTGTTCATTTTCAGCATTACTTAATGGAACCCATGCTTCATCACTTTTGCTCTATCGATATGAATTTTTTGGTCAGTTTTATTGTCGACCAAATGCGTATATTAGCTACTTTTGTGCTCTGCTTCAAATCGAATATCTCCTCTTTAACTCATCCTAGAACATTTTTATGAAGAACAATCTCTTTAGAAGGATCTGTAGTTTAATAAAGGTCATAACAAGTATGAACTTAAAAATAAGTATAAGAGTCCATGTACCCCTACAAATTTCCAAGCAGTTATTCTTAAAAAAAAAAAAGGGTTTTCAAAAACTCTTTTTACCAGAAGGCAGATGACTAAGGGTTTGCTATTTTTTAATTTGATAGATAAAGGTGGGTTCTCCAAATTCACAAGGTTTCAAGCTGTGGACTTGCACGATTTTTTATTTTTAAATTCTTCAAATTTCCAAATTCAAAAGTTTAAGGGCTTAATATAAATTTGAAATTTGGTCCAGATTTTGTCCTTGGGCAGTGGATTGAACTGTCAAAATTTCTTTTCGTGGACATGGACAGAAAATAATATCTGTACCTCAGAGGTAAACTGTCGTAACTGACATTATTAAATTTTTGAGAGTACTTTGAATTTTAAATGTTCATATTCCTTGTCTTAAAAAAAATAAAAAAATAATAATGATAGAAGAAGAAGAAAAGTAATTTTTACTCTGGGACATTTAGTCCCCTAAGAATAACACACATGAATAAAATTAATAGCCATTTGTCTGGTTAATTGGAAAAAATATAATAAAAAACAATAAAAAGAAATAAAGAATTAAAATATAAGGTAGACACAAAAGAGAAAAGCAATACAATAAAGATAACAAAGACAGAATATTGAAAGAAAAAATGTAAGATCAACATTTGGATGTAGAGTACAAAACTTTGGTCAGCTTTTGAGCTTAAGAGAATACTGTTTTCACTATTTACATATTTACATAGCCATCGGGGATTGGAGAATTAGGAGGTGATGAAATAGTAGGGTTTTTAAGGATGTGAGGGATGAAGTTTTTCGGATAGAGACAGGTAATGAATTCCAGAAGGTGGCAGCACGGATGATAAAATATTTTGTAAAGGAGGCAGATCGGTAAAAAGGGATATACAGGTTAGAGGTTTGGGATCTGGTATTTAGAGAATGTATAGAGGAGCAGGGTTTGAACAAACTGAGGATATAAGGAGGTTTCTTGGTTCTGAAGGTTTGGAAAAGATATACACCTAGGAAGTATTGCCGTCGGAAAACTGGGTAGAGCCACTTCAATTCTGCATACCAACTGGAGACGTGGGAGCGCCTGGGGACACCGAAGATGAATCTAATGAAACAATTCATTAGTCTCTTCAACCTCATTTCATGCATGCCAGACAGTCCCCCGTATACAAGGCAGCCATAGTCAAAATGGGGAAATATAAGAGAGGAAACTAGGAGTTGACGGGTTTTTGGGGACAAGCAATCAGGTGATCTAAGGAACTGTTTGAGGATAGCTATGGATTTTCTGGTGATTTCGGAAATATGATTACTCCACGACAAGTGCTGGTCAAGGCCACCCCAAGGTTTCTGACATAGGATTGGAGCTGAATGGTTTGATTATTAAGACGGAGTAAGGGGTAGTAAGGAAGGGAATTAAGAAGATGCCTGGAGCCAATTAGGATTGCCTTAGCTTTTTGTACATTCAGTCTTAACTCATTTTTTTCTGCCCAGGCGTTGATGCTGTTTATATCTTCTTGAACTTTTCGGATTGCCTCTAGCATTTTGGAAGGATGGAAGGATAGGTAAATTTGGAGGTCGTCAGCGTATAAGTGGTATTGTGAATGGTTGGTGGACTCGTGGAGATCGTTAATATAAACAGAAAAGAGAGTTGGAGAAAGTGAGGATCCATGTGGTACACCTCGTGTTAGTAAAAGAGATGAGGAAGGGGGTTTATCAGGAATGTGAACTGTTTGTGAACGTTGGGATAGGAAGGAGAGGAACCACTTCAGGACGCTGTTTGACATGGAGTTTAGAAAGGAGGATCTCATGATTGATGGTATCGAACGCCTTTGTGAAATCAAAGAGAATTAGGATGGTGATTTTATAATAGGTTATATAAAACACCATTCATCAGGTGTATAAATACGAATACCCTTCGCTAGAAATATACACCTTTACAATTCAGTTACTTCAATAATTGGAAACTCGAGAATTTTGTAGTTACAACAGTTTACCTCTCAGGTACAGATATATGCTGTTTAGCACTTTGGATTTAAAACTTATTTTAGTACTTTTCAATGTTTTATATCCTTGCCATTAGTTGAGTCCACAAAATGAAATTTTGACAGTTCAATCCTACCCAGGGACTAAAACTTGGCTAAATTTCAAACTTTTATTTTTTTGCCCAACAGAGATATAAAGCTTTAAACTTTTGAAATTTCAAAAATTTGTATTAAAAAAACTGTGCAAGTCCACAGCTTGAAACTTTGTGAATTTATAGTGCCTACCTTTATCTATCAAATAAAAAAATAACAAACACTTAGTCATTTGCCTTCTTGTAAAAAATAATTTTTGAAAACCAGTTTTTTTTAAATTACCCCTTGAAACTTTGAAGGGGTACATGGACCGTAATACTTAGTTTTAAGTTCATAGTTGTAATGACCTTTATTAAAGGTCAGACCTTTCTAAAGTGATTGGTCTTTATTTGAATATTTTAGGATGAGTAAAATAGGAGATATTTGATTTGAAGCAGAACACTGAAATAGCTAAAAATACACAATTTTTCGAAAATAATATGGCCACCTTTGGAAAAATAAAAATTCAAAAAATTGCATATTTGTACTTCTGATGCATTGTTCTTTCAGTGGTAAAAATAAAAATGTTGAAGCAACTAGATTGGATCACTTCAAATGGATTGACCCGTACCTAACATGTAAAAGAAATAAAGAATGGGACATGATCAATTTATCTATTCTGAAGTTACTTTCATAATCATATGATTTAATGCTATTGATAATTTCATTTTAGTTAAGTTGAATTATTCAAGAAAACACACAAGTCAAACAACTTAAGATAACAAAATGACTCCTCCCTTAATTGGTAATATATGTATATGTTGTAGGACAAATTTAATCATCTTTTGGCTTTGGCCTGTACTTTTTTCGATTGAAATACTTTCCCTCACTAGAATTCATAAAAGTAAAATAAAAAGAATAGGAATTTAATTACTTAAATACAATAGTTTTTCTTTTTATACATATACTAGAAAATTTAAAGAAATAGATAAATGTAGTAGTACTAAAAAAGAAATAGTCGAATGTGATGTGTACATTAAGAAAATAAATTTTCTCATGTTTTAAAGGTCAGGTCACACATAACCGCAACGCAGCACGGGCATGTATTGGATCTGATTAATTTACAATGGATCGGAAGTAACCGGTCACACATGCCCGACACCGGTTAACTGACCAAGTAGGCAAATGACTATTTTTACAAGAAGGCAAATGACTAAGTGTTTGTTATTTTTTTATTTGATAGATAAAGGTAGGCACTATAAATTCACAAAGTTTCAAGCTGTGGACTTGCACAGTTTTTTTAATACAAATTTTTGAAATTTCAAAAGTTTAAAGCTTTATATCTCTGTTGGGCAAAAAAATAAAAGTTTGAAATTTAGCCAAGTTTTAGTCCCTGGGTAGGATTGAACTGTCAAAATTTCATTTTGTGGACTCAACTAATGGCAAGGATATAAAACATTGAAAAGTACTAAAATATCCTATCCTTCGTATTTGAATCAGATCCGATAAACGTCCGTGCTGTGGTGCGGTTATGTGTGACCAGACCTTAATGCACCCTTTGAAAAGGAAAAGGAAAAAAAAAAAGAATTTTTGGAAAAATAGCAATCAGCTTTGGAAGGTTAAGCAATTTTCTAGCTTATATAAATTGCCTTCTTCTTATTTTGTCAATAAAACTAAAATACTTTGGCATCAGATGAGTTTTAAATTATTAAACCAAGTTGAAGATGATGAATTGGCCAGGAGGCCATTTTCCAGTCTAAAAATAATTTATCACGTTTTTCGCAAACTGTGCATACATGTTTTTCGCAAACCTATTACTACTCTTTGCAGTTTACAAAAAACATAATTTTACATGCCCCGACTACAATGTGTTAAAATTACAACATATATAGGGTAACTGTACCAAAAGTTGACATTTCGTACCAAAAGTGTGAATAATTCATGGTAAATTGTCTTGGTTCAAAATTTGGCGGTAATGTCCCAAGTTTTACTAGTTGGCTCTGTGACCATCTGCATTAGTGTGATGAAAACTGAAACTTATTTGTGAGAGGTTATAATGGAGAATTTTCTAGTGGCCTCAACAAGTGGTTTCTGCTTCCCTGTTTCATTAGTGTGGTAAGTAACGTAAAATAAGCTTTTTAGTTCGTTTATTTGTGTTCAATTATTTTTTAACTACTTTCATGATATTCATTAACTTCATGGGAATCATTTTATATCCTTTTTGATTTATTTATACAATGTTTTAGGGCTTAAATGTGGGTATCAACTATTAGAACAAAAATTAATCCTTCATTTCAATAGTTGACATCGATGTCAACTATTGGTGTTTTTAAACTGATGAAACTGGTAGTTTAAAATAATTTTCTTGATTTGAAAAATATCTGGGTTTAATATCGGTAGGGGCATCACTGATCTAGCTCCATACGAACCAACGTTCGACAGGGGTGTCAACTATCCGTTCAAACGTGTCAACTAGTGGAATACATATTCTGTTTGTAAAGTTGACATTGTGTGTATCAACTATTAGAACAAAAATTAATCCTTAATTTCAATAGTTGACATCGATGTCAACTATTGGTGTTTTTTAAACTGATGAAACTGGTAGTTTAAAATAATTTTCTTGATTTGAAAAATATCTGGGTTTAATATCGGTAGGGGCATCACTGATCTAGCTCCATACTAACCAAAGTTCGACAGGGGTGTCAACTATCCGTTCAAACGTGTCAACTAGTGGAATATTCTGTTTGTAAAGTTGACATTGTGTGTGTTTATAGTTGATACCCATGCATAGCCTCAGCTTTATTTGATATAATCTTGTTTTGTTTATTTTTTAAATTAAGTAACAATTGTACCAATCGGAAATTATAACAATTTTATTTTATTAGGTAATAAAATATATCGTAAAGTTAAATAGTTGAATGGATTGAATAATACAACTTATTATAAACTTATAATAATTATAGATGTTGTAAATAAATGTAGTAAATAGATATTCAAAAAGAAATCTAAGAAAAATTCAGTTAATCAGGAGATACCTGAAAATGCTGCAGCACTGGAAATAGACAAAACCATACTATCCCAACCAGAAATAAAATCAGAAAAGCTTATATCCCCAAGAGCAGGAGCAGAGAATTGATTTTGATCAGGAATATTTCTTCAAGAGGAGGAGCAAGGTAGTTTAAGTGTTGATGAAGGAAAATTTATAATAGTTGGGTTCTCAAATAAGAGATTTAAGCATAAAAAATGTCTCGCTCAAGTTACTAAAGTTGTCAGTAAATTAGAGATTCTGGTTTTACTTTTACAACCATGCATCGGATGAAAACAAGTTTTATTAATACCGATACATGTTGCACAGTCCCATCATGTGATATTATATCCGCGATACATATGCCCAAAGTTTTTACCTTTAATGGACAGCAAAGGTACTATTTTAGTTTCCCACTTGAGGTAGATTAATTTAAAATGATTTTTGTTATACGGTATCTGTATTATTCTTAATTGGATGATCTCATTTTTCAGTTGACTATTAAGTTTTTGTATATAAAGTAATTAAATTGTGGAAATTTTATATGTTTCATTTCAATTTTGAATAGTTTATAAATAAAAAATGATTAACTTTTATTGCAGTCCTTATTACCTAAAATTTTCCTTGGGAAATTAAAAAATAATATAAGTGTCAACTATTGACACAATAAATGTCAACATTCCAAACCTTTCCATTTTGATGTGTCAACTATTGGTACATTTTAGAAGGTTCAAAGAAATCATTTTTTATAAAAACCGTAAATGTAAACCATAGGATATTGTATTCCCAGTTTTCTAGAGGGATTGGCCTAACTAAATTCATAACAAAGATCAACCAACATCAATATTTTAGTAAACAGTGTCAATAATCTAATATTTTTTTCTTAACCTGTCAACTATTGGTACAATTACTCTATATATATATATATATATATCAACAGGTTATCAGAAGGGGACCAAATTAGTCTCAACAATAAAGTTTTTTATTTAAGACGTTTCGGCTCTTTTGAGCCATCTTCAGTTCTAAAACATTTAACAATACAATTAATAAATCATAAATATTTGTAATACAGTCATTTAGTCATCTGTATTTAATATATACAGACCAGCAAAACAGGTAGACAAAATTATTTGAAGTCACACAGGGCAGATACAACTCAACCAATGTTCCCTAACCCCAAGACACCCAAAACACTCAGGGTGAGCAAGTCCAATTCATTATAGTACACCCTCCAGCAAAGGCCTATTATTTAGAAAAACCCAAAACTATATGATGTACATCAGCTGTATACTTCCAAAATAAAAAAATAAAAATTAAAGACCCATGCAATCCATATAAACTTAAGTATTAATTTTTCTTAATATTTCCCCATATTGCATATTGAGACCTTTAGTGTCTGTTTTAAAATTGACAGACTTGTCAATATTTTCTGCAATATACATTGCTTCTAATAACTTCCTCTTTTTGTTATTGCTTTCTTTATGTAAAATGTGGGCCCCCTCAAAGTAAAATTCGTGCTTGCTTATATGGTGGTGCTGAACTAGTGCTGACTTTTTCCTGTTCTCTTCACTTTTTTTACAATCATTTTTATGCTGATAGAGCTTATCCTTTAAATATTGCCTAGTTTCACCAATATAAGTAGCCGGGCACCTCAAACAATCAATCTTGTAAACCAGACCTGACTGTAGATTTGTATCTATTTTATCTTTCAGATTGGTGTACAAGTTTTGTATTTTGTTTGTTGGTTTGAAGGCCAGGCTAATGTCATCCACATCATAATCTTTGAATGACCTACTAATTAAAATAAGCCCCTTTACATATGTGCATTTAAGGAATTTCTTTATTACTGGTTTTTTACCTTGAACCACATCATTATTTAACTGTGTATTTCCAAAAATTCTATTGTGGTTAATTGCCCAATATTTCTTAATTAATGATTTTGGATAAAAATTTTCCAGAAATAAATCAAAGATTTTAGTTTTTATCTTTTGCATATATTGTGCATCCGTCAATCTCATTGCCCTGGACATGGTATTGTTTAGCAGATTTATCTTGATATGTCGTGGGTGATGAGATAGAAAATTTAAAATCCTGTTACTTGTGGTTTCTTTTTTCGTCCACTGTGTAAAGGTGCCTTTACACCTCACGAACTTTACCTTCGAACACCACCCTCGAACAACCTTCGAACAGCCTTCACGTCGACTGTTCGGGTGTTCTAGGTACTTCATCTGTTCGCCTGGGTTCGGGGGTAGCGCTAGTGTCGCTTTTGATTTGGGTTTTTCCTAAGTGACAGGAGTTGTTTGTGATACTAGTGTAATTTCTGAAACGTTGTAAATCGTCTCCTATTTTTTTATTTTTCAGATAATATAAAATATATTAATAATGGAGATTTTTTCTTTATCATAAACTAGCTTTGGGTGCGTCAGCCATATTGGTTCGCTTAAAGTCACGTGAAGTATAAATGGCTGTTCGCTTCACGTCGGTACGGCAAGGTTCGAAGGAGAACTTGTTCGAAGGTGATGTTCGTAAGGTGTAAAGGCACCATAAGAATTTTCTTTCCCGTCCTGATTACGTTCATGTCCAAAAATCTTATCATTCCTTCTCTTTCTAATTCCACTGTAAATTTAAGTTTATTATGAAAATTATTGAGGGCTTCTAAGAAACGAGCTGCATCCTTCTTATCCACAATACTAAAAAGGTCGTCAATGTATTTCAATAAAATCCTTGGTCTCATCCCTGTACTTTTTATAGCCTCATCTATTACCTCCTTCATTACAATGCCTGAAATTGCAACAGACAATACCCCACCCATTGGACAACCTCCCAATTGTCTGTATAATTCATTATTAAATTTGAAAAAACTGTTTTCACTTATAAGTTTAAGGCCTTCCAAAAAAATATTTTTATTTTTTATTTTAGTATATGGCTCAACCTTATGCCACTTTTGCTCAATTATTTTATAAGCTACTTTTAGTGGAATATGAGTAAATAGACTGATGGCATCCCAACTAATCATTGTTTCATCTTCTTTAATTTCTAAATCTTTTATTTTTTCTTTAGCCTCTATGGAGTTTCTAACATCATATGGTGCCTTTACACCTTACGAACATCACCTTCGAACAAGTTCTCCTTCGAACCTTGCCGTACCGACGTGAAGCGAACAGCCATTTATACTTCACGTGACTTTAAGCGAACCAATATGGCTGACGCACCCAAAGCTAGTTTATGATAAAGAAAAAATCTCCATTATTAATATATTTTATATTATCTGAAAAATAAAAAAATAGGAGACGATTTACAACGTTTCAGAAATTACACTAGTATCACAAACAACTCCTGTCACTTAGGAAAAACCCAAATCAAAAGCGACACTAGCGCTACCCCCGAACCCAGGCGAACAGATGAAGTACCTAGAACACCCGAACAGTTGACGTGAAGGCTGTTCGAAGGTAAAGTTCGTGAGGTGTAAAGGCACCTTTAGCTGTTATCCATGACAAGGTTATCTAAGGAAGGTTTTATAAATTTGGAAAGATTGTAGAGCGGACTTTTTATGGAATTGACTATGGGCCTGAGCTTTTTATCTTGTTTATGGAGTTTAATCAATCCAAAAATTCTTGGATGTACACAATGCTGATCAATAATTTGTTTTTTATCCTCCTCTGTTATGTATTTATGTTTCAAAAGCTTATCTACATACTGTGACAGTTTTTTCATAAGTTCTGGCAAAGGATCCTTCCTAATTTTTCTGTATGTATTGTCATCTTGTAAGATCTCTGTCATTTTTGTATGATATTCATCTTTATATAAAATAGCCACTTTTTTGGTTTTGTCAGACTTAATTATTACCACATCCTTGTTATTCTTTTTAAATTTTAAAACTTCTTTCAAGTCATATTTCCAAACTCGTAAATGTAAACCATAGGATATTGTATTCCCAGTTTTCTAGAGGGATTGGCCTAACTAAATTCATAACAAAGATCAACCAACATCAATATTTTAGTAAACAGTGTCAATAATCTAATATTTTTTTCTTAACCTGTCAACTATTGGTACAATTACTCTATATATATATATATATATATATATCAACAGGTTATCAGAAGGGGACCAAATTAGTCTCAACAATAAAGTTTTTTATTTAAGACGTTTCGGCTCTTTGAGCCATCTTCAGTTCTAAAACATTTAACAATACAATTAATAAATCATAAATATTTGTAATACAGTCATTTAGTCATCTGTATTTAATATATACAGACCAGCAAAACAGGTAGACAAAATTATTTGAAGTCACACAGGGCAGATACAACTCAACCAATGTTCCCTAACCCCAAGACACCCAAAACACTCAGGGTGAGCAAGTCCAATTCATTATAGTACACCCTCCAGCAAAGGCCTATTATTTAGAAAAACCCAAAACTATATGATGTACATCAGCTGTATACTTCCAAAATAAAAAAATAAAAATTAAAGACCCATGCAATCCATATAAACTTAAGTATTAATTTTTCTTAATATTTCCCCATATTGCATATTGAGACCTTTAGTGTCTGTTTTAAAATTGACAGACTTGTCAATATTTTCTGCAATATACATTGCTTCTAATAACTTCCTCTTTTTGTTATTGCTTTCTTTATGTAAAATCAAAGATCAACCAACATCAATATTTTAGTAAACAGTGTCAATAATCTAATATTTTTTTCTTAACCTGTCAACTATAGGTACAATTACCCTATATATATATATATAATTATTTTTAAAAAATTATTTCTATGGTTAATGGCCACATGGCCAAAAAAATAATATTTTAATAAATGGAAATTAAAGAAAAATTCGTGAATGCTTCAACCCCTGTTGTTTAGATCAACTAAATCTAATTTAAAAAAGTAACAATTATACTGCATAACATTATTCGTTTAACGATTATTATAAAGTTTAAACTTGAAAATGGCCGTTTGGACGAAACGTCTATGAACTATTAAAGGAAATATTGTCTTGGGTATTTGCTTTAACCCACATTGATAAAACTCAACTCAAGATAATGGATATAAACTCAGGAAATTCTATTACCAATAAAAATGTGAACATACAATACAGAAAATAATCAATATATATTATAAAGCAAAGTGTAGAATCTGCCTGCTCATAAAACTCAATAACGACTCCAAATACTATGAAGAAAGTTATATGGTTTTATAGTCCTGTACCCCAAGGGGGTGACATTGAAGAGACAAGGGCTGGAATTTTATGCCTCTCGCAACATGTAAATAGCTTTTCTGTTTTTGGGAAGCCAGATACCGCAAGCTTAGGTCCATTCATAAGGTTATTGTTCATTAGTTCGGTTTGTTATGGTTTTAGTTTCAGCTGTTCTCTTTTAATTACACGAGATTATGCTTAAATAATTAGTTTTCTTTTTTATTTAAAATTATGTTATTATTTTACATCTCTGCAATGAATTGAAAATAAACAAAACAAACTAGATTCCAAATGCATGTGCTGTTTTTCTATTAATTATGTAATATTAAGAAATTTTTAACAGTACGACAGAAATATTAAAACATAAAAGTTTAATTAAATATACATACAAAATAAAAAGGTGCTAATTTTTCAGATAAATCTTATTTTAAGTGCTTTCCAGCAAAATGTTGAAATAGGAGTCATTCTGTCAATTAAAAGCGGTGTACATTTGATAAAAAAACTTTAGATTATCAAATTATACATTTTTCAATAAATAAATGAGATTATAGGAAAAATAATCAATTTAAAAATAATAACTAGTAATAACAATAAAATTAATAACTAGCATGATTGTCCTGTTTTTCAAAGTAATTGTCGCCAGCAAAAAAAAAAAAAATGAATGCAGCAAATGAATTTTTTAAATCTAAAATCAGCGGTAATGTGAGGTAAAAAAAGTTAATATACAGATTTTGGCAGTTTTTACATTGTTGAATCAGACATGACCCTTCAATCTGTAATTAGAAAGTTTCCACGAATTATAGATCAGGCAATCTCATTGATTATTTTCTCTATATTCGCATTAATTTATCCACATACATCTACATACTATATATACATATTTTAACAATATACATCCGCCTCCTTAGTTCCTTACATTTATTTAATAATTTTCATTAAGTCTTCTATTTATTATATGAAACATTTTTCACATTTATTTCCAGATTTTTTTAAAATATACTTAAATCAAAGCCTTCATATTTAGCCCTTATTTAAAATGAAAATCCGATTTCCACTTATTTCTGATTATATATGTACTCTAATAATAACTTTTAGCTGTGACATCATACATCTCCAAAACATTTTGTTTCCACTATAATCTTTATATCAATTGACAGCTTCGTCATGAGAATGGTCTCATTGTAAAAAGAAAAATACAGCAATCATAAAAAACGATATATAAGTCAACATATTTGCTGCCAAATTAATTTTTCAACACCCAATGCAGGGGTAGAATAGGTAAGAAAATGAATTATTTATAGAGAACACTCTTATAAGTATAGGGTATCTTATTTGGGCAAAATAGAGCTTTCAAACATTGCCACATTTTTTTTTTTTATTGAAATTTACAACTGTATTTAGACAAATACATCTAGTAAATGTGCCAATAATAAGAACAGAATATGTCATGAACAAGCATGATGAAAAGCTACCAATTGGCAGCAATCAACTAGTACACTTAACATAAAAGGCCCCTAGGCCATCTTCTTTTCAGACTCCAAGGGGGATTGTCTGGAATAGAGGAGGAAGCATGGCTGGAAACAGGAAGGGTTCTGGTGGGTCAGGAGTTTATTATGAAAGCACTGGTATCTTGATTGGGCCAAATCGGCAATACATGGAGCATTAAGGTCTTTATGGATGAGTTTATTTGTGACGAAGTAAGAAGCGTTCAGGATTTTGGATTGGATTCAAGAGGAATTTGATGGTTTAGTAGAGCCCCACCACTAAATCTAAAACAGAAGTTTCAGAAAGGTACAAATTTTATTCTAATCATGGTTAAGTTTGGTCAATTTTTTCTGATAAACTAAGATATTTTAAAGTTTATTTTTGTATTACAACTCCCTGAGCGAAGCTAGTAAACAGTAAACATAAAAAAAAATTTAGCACATGTTGCAATGCAGGAACTAGGCTATACCTCACCACTATATCCTCTCACCACACAACTATTACACAGCCAAATGTTTAAAATGAATAAAATAAAAATATTTAATATGGAATTAAGAAAAAAAGAATATAGAAAAGAAATAAAATTATAAAGCTGATAATATATTTTGTATATAAAATAAACTTATAATAGCACAGTTCTTTCTGTCCTTTTATGGCAAGGTTAAGCTGTATTTTGAACAACTGCTGTTCAAATTAGCATTATAGCTAGGATCGAAAAGACTCAATTTCTGTAATCAAATCATATAATAAAAAACAGATGTTTTCAAAGCAGTGTAATGAAAACAGTTTTATCATTACAAAACTAATAATTGGCCCATGACGGGTTGAAAAAATATATATATTAAAATTTTTTTAATGTCAGAAGCATATCTTTGTATAAATCAGTATGAACTTCTGTTATAAGTAGTACATTAGGTTTATGCCTATTCAAATGGTCAATAACAACTTGCCCTCTGGTTAACAAACCTACAATAAAACAAAATAGAAAGAGGTTAATATTTTAAAATTAATAAAAAACAATCATATATTACATAATTGAAACATTTGTAGAATAACTCTTACAACCAATAAGGATTTAAGAGAGACCAAGAATTAAAAATAATTGTTATATAACATGGGTAATAACTAACCCATATTGTATTACACAATACCAACCAAGGGAAATAAAATCTAAGAAAAATGTACTCTTTAGAACATTATATATAACCAATATAGCAATAAATCTATATAAAAATATGTGTGTGTGTGTGTTTAGGTTGATAATATGGCTAGATTCTTTAATTGACAATGGTTAAAAAAAAAAAAAAAAAAAAAACCGTAATTATTTTAACACATCTCAATGTTGTACTCATGAATGTAAACTAAAGAAATCTGAACACAAAAATGATATCATGATTGATCATTGATTTTTTAAGCAGTTATTTACTAAGAAAATGGTGAGGTGGGAGTGGGGGGGGGGGGGGGGGGGCTAGTAGACCTCATCCCTTACTAAAATTTCTAGGAATCAACAATTATAGACATTTCTTATTCAAAAATGATTTGACAAGTTGTACCAGTCAGTTATCATTTACCATTATTTTCCTAGAAAGCTACTAGTTTCCTACTATTTTAGAAAGCGACTATTCCTATACTACTACTTTCCTAGAAGTAGTTAACTATACCTTATAATAGTAGTAATTACTGAACCATCTTAATAGTAGTGTTCACATTTTATATAAATTTTCTGTCAAATCTGAGAGTAAACTTGGGAAAATGAGTTTTTTCAAAATTGCTTGCCTGGACTGAACAGATTTACAAGGAGTTGTAATAGCTTATAGAAGATCAACTACAGTACAATGTTTATCCTAACTAACTTGTAACAAAGGTAATCCGAGTAATCGAAAATCTGGATGATCTAAAAACATGATAGGGTAATGAAAAAAAAAATTTGAATTATTACAATAAAAAAAAACAAAAAAATGTTTACACCAACATTTTTTAAAACTAGCTGTATATCCCGGTTTCACAAGGGAAATTTCATTTTTCTAATAAACGTTAAAATATCTTACCGTGCTTTGTTTGGCCTCTTCAAAACCTATAAAATGAGACTTTTTTTTATTCAAAAGGTCGATTTCATAAAAAAACAATGTAAAGTGAGATCATAACGATTTTTATAACAATAAAGAATACATCAAGAGATTGGCTGAAGTTATGCAATTTTAATATGGACACGTGTTCGCACCAGGTATGGATTTCTATAAAGAACAAACAAACAGAATTTCATCTTTATTTATATAGATAGTTTAAAAATATGTAGGCACATAGGTTGAAAAACAATATAAAAAACTCAACACCATTCATTTCAAAGAATTGATGGTTTGGAATTTCAATCTGTGTTTCAAACCTTTGTGGCATTTGTATGAAGTATGGTAACATAAACACTTTATTGCTAGTCCTGTTTCGTCGGCATTATATCAAAATAATATATGTATTTTTTTATGATTTTGCCCGCATTACATATTTACAAATATATAAAAAAATAAGCCAGTAATTTTTTTCTCTTATCATTAAGTCCACTGGTTTAATCAATTATAAAAATATTAAATAGATGATGAATATATTTTTTAAATTAATATTAATTTGTTTTATGAGTTCTTTTTATACATGAAGTTTGAAAAATAGATTATACATAACTTATTATAAGCTTAAGGCCTTGGATAAATTTTATAGAGAATAAAAAATTTAACAAGGGTTGGGGTCTGAACCCCACCTCACCGGAAGTGTCTTTCGCTTTCACCTCACCAGTTAAAAGTAAAAATTGAACTGTGAAAATTGAAAATATTGGTCCAAAAACTACAAACTTCAGCACTTTTGTGCTATCCTTAGAAATTATAATTATATTTAATTTAAAATAACTTCTTATCTATACATTACCCATTAGTTCCACAGTTGCATGGACATAGCTAGAATCTTTTATTAAATCCCTGAAAAAACAAAACAAAAAACATTAACAATGGAAAAGAAATCAAGTTTTTAATCATTGGAAACATACAAACATATTAAAACTTAAAAAAATACAAGTAAATGAGAAGTATGCTGTAATGAAATGTTAGAGAAACCTACTAACAATGGTAGCAAAAGAAAAAAAAAAAAAAAAAAAAAAAAATAAGATGCGTAAGAAATTTTCTTTTATCAACCTATTTAAGAATAGAAATCAATGTATTTCACAGAAAATGGCTTTTTCCAAATTTATTTATTTATTTATTTCTGTTTGTTATTCTCCAGAAGGTATAGGGTATCATAATTATTGCAAAACTTTAAAAGTACTCTTGATACTTTAACAGTACTTTCGATTCATTATGATTTATTTTTATTTTTTTTAATGGGCCTGAAAAAAAATCCCAATTTCATCAATAGTCAATTTTTTTTTTTTTAACCTCTTTTTGTAAGTGTTTCATGAATGAATGGGAGCAGAAGAGTATTCAGGGCTCGTAAATTGAAACCTAATTTTCACATTTTTGTCTGCACTGCCTTTCCAGAAAGTAACGATTGCTGGTAAAGTAAAACCACCTTATATTTCATTCAGAAATCTATTATGGAACTAAAGTTTGGAACAAATTATTAAAGGTTATCTTTTACCATATGTTTTTACCGCAAAAAATTCTTTAAATAATTTGAGCATCACATGTTTATCCACACACTTACACTCTACATTAAAATAAAATTTATATTTGGATAAAAGTTTTTAATTTTATTTGTGACGCGATGCAAACACAATATTCAATAACATCTGATTTTATGTCTCTAGTTAGTTGTTATGAAAACTTCAATTACATAGATTGAAAACAAATAAATTCCGTTAAAAAAGAATTTTCTTAAACCAGTATTTGGATTTAGAGCCATTTGTCAGAAAACCAAGATAAACGTAAAAATGTGAAACATTTGTGGAATAAAGTGTGCCTTCCGTTAACTAAATTCCGATAAAATCTTTTCTCTCACATCATGGGCATATACCTACCTCGAATACTTAATTTCAGATTCAAATGGTTAATTATTTTTGAGCTAGTCTGTTCACATACACCATTTTGCAGGACTTGGTTATTTAGACACAAACTTATAAAAAAATTATAATTTTTTATGCCCAGTGGCAAACCATAATAAAGTAAACTGATAAAAAAAAAAAAAAAAAAAAAAAATTATATGAAATTTTTCATGATCAGAATACTTTCCATAACAAAAATTTGTATATATAGGTAAGTGAAAGTAAAAACTTGCAAGACTGAAGCACTTAAATGTCTCTAAGACTCAACACACACACCAGCACACACCCCATGCACATGCACAGAACATTTCGCAGGACTTGTTTAAAAAGGCTCAGGCGACCCCAAAACGTGTATGTTGTGGGTTTGCAGCCTGGCAGGTGACCTTAGGAATTTTTAAAGAGAGTAAAAAATCCTTGGTTATACAGTCTTTTGTAATGGATATGTAACAGTCTTGGGGATGTAAAGTGGGGCCTTGAGGTAAAATTTAGGACTCCCACTGTGTTATCATCAAATTAGAATAAAGTGATGTTAAATAAAAAGTTCTTTCTCTAACACTGGGGGAGTCTGTATTTATTGTAGAATTTCTCCAGAGCCATACCTTTTTATCAATGCTAAGATAGATCTTAAAAGTAAATGTGATGTAAATTTTAAATGCAAACAAAAATTAGCACCCCAATCGAAATAATTGGGGTCATAAATGGTTATGCCTCAAAATAGCCAAGTTCTGCACAATCTTCTCTGTGAGTTTGTTAGGATGTGAGCAGACTAGATCAAAAATGTATGTCAGTATGTGGAGTAGTTGGCAGCACTACACAAACTAACGAATTACTTAAAAATTTATAATTTTTTATGCCCAGTGGCAAACCATAATAAAGTAAACTGATAAAAAAAAAATATATATATTTAACAAAATTTACATTAATTTGTTTTTATATGCTAAAAATTATATTATAATATAAAGTATATTAAACTCAAAAAGAGTAGATTAAAAATTAATCTACTCGAAAGAGATTGATTTTCAAATACCATCTATGTTCAAACATACACTCAAGTTCAATAAATAAAATAAAATAAGGTAAACATTTATTAAATTACTTATTGATAAATATAGCCGCAAGCAATTGATCAGCAGAAATCCAGTGTTTGTATCCAAGTTTTGATGTCCTCGACACTATTGGTTCTTCAATTTTGTCAAGAAGTGACATTAATTTTCCACCATTCTTTCCAAGCTCCTCCCTCCATTTCTAAATAGAAAAATTAGTCTCATGTATTTAAGCATGTAAAATAAAATCTAAATCAGACCTATCATAAAGGCCTTAACTCTATTATTGTGATATATATATCATTGCAAAGTCAAATTCAACTTTTCCATGTTCACTTTTTTAAACTCATTACCGAATCTTACTATATCATTACCAGGGCCCAGATTTTTATGCAATTGCATATTTTGTTTGCGCGCTTCTTTAAAATAGCAGACCAGATGATAACTGCATATATTTGCATATTTATTAATATTATGAAGTATTAGTTTATTTATGTAAAATTTTCGGACTTTTCGACCACCTGGGTCATTTTCACAATAAAGTAAAAAATAAATTATGAAATATAAAAATAATATCCAACGTGGGAGCTAAGATTCCCAATTTCGATTGGGCTTATTCGCCATAATTAAGTCTTCTTCTTCGAATAAATGATTGCTGGGATTCCCAACTTTCCACTTCCGTTTTTAGTAAATAAAAATCGCATCCCAGGCCATGTTGGAGAAGCTTTGAAAAAAAAAAAGAAAGTCGGAAGACGTTTTATGAAAGATTCAGGGCTTAAAATCCTGGAAAATATAAATACAATTTTAAACGGAGATAATTTAATTGTTTTCAGTGAATTGGGCAACGACCCAATAATTTTAGGCGCTTATATATTTGCTCCAACCACATCAGTTCATGACAAAAACATTTTCGAATTATAAAAATATTTTAAACGATAGAAGGTTAGGATCTAAAGAAATAAAAAAAAAAAAAAAAAACAGTACCACAACTTACAAAGGGTCTTGCAACAACTTACAAAGGGTCTTGGGTGCAGTAATGTGTAAGGAAGTACTGTATCTTGGTCAGCGGACGTGCAAGGAGATGATTTGACCGCGATCACACTCAACAGTCTGCTTTTTTTCCACTTAATTTTTTAATTTAGAGTACCTTTAGTAATGCAGGGTAGAATGCCCAAATTTAGAAATGCATTTAATAATTTAGTTTAAGAGTACCAAAATTTAGATATGCATTTAATAATTAATCTTATTGATTATTTAGTTGTTTTATTGATTGTTAATTTAGTTACCCTTATTAACTGGTAAATTTAATTAATATTTACATTTTAGTTTTAAATGTGTTTAATTTTTTATCAGAAGTACTAATATGTTTTATCATCATCAATGCGGCTCGAAAACTCGGCGACGAGTCCTGGCCTCCTCCACCAGTCTCTTCCATTCATCTCTCCGCTGTGCAGCGGCCATCCAGTTTAGTTCCGTATACCCATCCGTAGTTTAGTTCCGTATACCCAGGATTTTCCTTGCGTCTTCAGCCATACGATCCCTCCACCTCAGCTTCGGTCAGACTCTTCTTCTAGTTCCGTGGAGAGGCTCGGTTAAAACCTGCTTGGGGATTCCCTCTGCACACATCCTGGCTACATGTCCAGCCCACTTTAGTCTACCCAGTTTCATCATTAAAACAATGTTCGGCTCATTGTGTCTTGCGTATATCTCCCTGTTGCTCCGCCGCAAATTTTCCTTTCAAACACGAGGATATCTCGCCCGCTTTTTTTGTACTTTTATATGTCTCTGAGCCATATAAAATTACTGGGTGTAGCAATGTCTTTTTTAGATGAATCTTAGTCTCTCTGGACAAAAGACGGGTAGTGAATTCCCTGAGGCTAAAGTAGCATCGGTTGCCAAGCATGATTCTTCTCTTGATCTGCGCTTCTGGTGCATTGTCCTGGGTTACGAGTGAGACGAGGTACACAAATTTAGCAACTTTTTCAAAAAGGTAGGGTCCAAATCTTATTGTCTCATCAGCTCTTGGTGTTTCCCCTGTAACCATATATTTAGTTTTCCCCTCGCTCACCTCAAGTCCCAGTCTTTTTGCAGCTTCCATAAGTGTTAAGAATGTCTCTTCCACAGCTTTAAAAGAGCGCCCTACTATGTCTATGTCGTCTGCATAGGCTAGCAACTGAAAGAGCCTGACAAATACATTCTTATCCCGCTGGACATCAGCGTCCCTTACTGCCTTCTCCGGAGACAAATTAAATAGCAGGCAGGCCAATGCATCCCCTTGGCGGAGTCCTTTCCCAGCAAGGAACTCGTTTGTTTTCTGTCCATTAAGGTGCACTTTACCTCTTTCATAGTTATTCTTACTAATCGCACCAGCTTATCCGGGATACCAAACTCCTTCAGCGCTTTGTACATCTCATCTCGATTAACACTGTCATAGGCAGCCTTGAAATCGATGAAAAGGTGATGCATTTTCAGTTGATACTCATGGCCTCTCCCCAAAACTGTTCTCAGAGAAAAAATCTGGTCAGTCGTAGACTTTCCCCTCCGAAAGCCACACTGATAAGGGCCAAGCTTTTGTTCTGAAAATGGCAGTATTCGTCGAAACAGCACATATGAAAGAGTCTTCTACCCGCAGGACAACAGGGAGATGCCTCTATAATTTGCGCAGCTTAGTCTGTCCTCTTTTTTATAAATAGGGCATATCACAGACTTATTCCAGTCGTCAGGCAGGTCTTCCTCTTCCCATATTGTCATGACAAGGTTATGTAGCCTTTTCCTTAATTCTTCTCCCCCATACTTGAGAAGCTCGGCAGGTAAGTAATCTCCTTCTAGTGACTAGTTATTCTTGAGCTGACTAATTGCATCGGTGATTTCATCTTCATCAGGAGGTTCGAGGTCGGGCTCCGAAGTTGCTCTGCCTACATCTTCCAGTGGTACCCTCACAGAATGTTCCAAGCAGAGAAGGCTCTCAAAATGCCTCTTCCATTCCGTCAGGACTGCTTCTTTATTAGCAATTAGGTTGCCCTCCTTGTCTCTGCAGACATCCAGTATCTTAACTCGAGGTCTCCTTCTACAATTAATGCTTCTAAAGAAATCTCTCGACTCCCTCTCTTTCCAGAGGTTTTCGGCTTCCACCAGTTCCTTTCTCTCATACCTTCTTTTCTTCCTCTGGTGTAGGTGTTTCTCAGTTTTCTCAGTTTCTTCTTTTCTGCTTATACTCTTCAACTGCTCTTCGAGTTCCTCTCTTTAGCATATCTTTGTAAGCTATGTTCTTCGATGCAGTTGTAGCCTCACATTCTTCATCGAACCAAGGGGATCTCGGTTCCTTTACTGGAGGACCCAGTACTCTTCCTGCCACCTCTTCAACAGCTTTTGTACAAGCTGTCCATAGACAGTTTATATCCTCACCAGCAAACATCTGCTGTCGGAGCTGTTCATCCAGCCTATTACAGTATTGAGATTGCAGTTCCGGTCTCTTTAGCTGACTTATATTAAATCGTTTGGGCCTTTTTGCAGCAGCCATGTACCTTTTAAAGGATATTTTAGGGAGGATATGAGCAATAGTAAGGTAATGATCAGAGTCAACGTTGGCTCCTCTAAATACCCTAAGGTTATGGATGTTTGACCTATGCCTTCTCTCTACCAAGATATGATCTATTTGGTTAACTATTGATCTATCTGGGGTTACCTATGTGCCTTTATGTATATTTCTTTATGGAATGTAAGTACTTCCTATCAACAGATCTCGGGAAGCCGCAAAGTTTACAAGTCTTGTTCCATTCTCACTGGTAATATCGTGGAGACAGTGTTTCCCTATAGTGGGTAAATATGAATCCTCCTTTCCAATCTTGGCGTTGCAGTCACCCGCTAATATTTTCATATCATACTTGGGACACTGGTCGAAAGTGCGCTCCAGAAGCTCATAGAAGTTGTCCTTCTCTTCATCACTCGAGACTTATGTTGGGGCATGTATGCTGATTATGCTGTAGTTGTAGAATTTCCCGCGTAATCTCAAGACACAGATACGTGGGCTGACGGGCTTGAATCCAATTACTAACTGCCTGTACTATCCTCTCACCACAAAACCTACTCCATATTCATGCCTATTTTCACTGCAGCTGAAGTAGACAGTGTGTCGCCTCTTCTCAAGGATATCCTGCCCAATCCATCAGATTTCTTGAATGGCAATAATGTCCAGTTTATACCTGTCAATCTGTTCTAGGAGTAGTTGAAGTGCTCCCAGTCGATACAGTGACAAAATATTCCAATATCCGAGGTTGAAAGTCCTATAGACGTTGCTGGTTTGTTTTAAATAATATGTTTAATAAAGATTAAAAAAAATTTAAAATCATTTTGGTTTCAATTCTAAAGTCTCCTCCACTCCCTTTCCTATAAAATATTACATACACATTAGTATCTTTGAATACTACAGTTGTTTGATAGCACATTTTTAGTTTGTGTATTGCATATTTTATAGTTTTTTACTGCATATGGCATTATTATGGCATATTTTGATGCTTTTTACTGCATAAAAATCTGGCCTCTGATCTTTACACAAGATGCAGGCACGAGTGGACATAACCCTCTCAATTTTTTGTATTCCATTCATATAGGTCAAGTTTCAAGACATTTCATTTTGAGGGAGGGGGGACACACACCAAAATACATATCAAGTAATTTAAACTATTCTGATATATTACTGTTTTTTTTTTGTGTGGCTATATGCACCGCGACCTCATGGGTCTATTGTGCGCCTAACTTGTCTGAGTTCTAAATTGCTATGTTTAGTGTATCAGTAAATTTGAGCAAACTTGGGTTGACCAGTTCATTGGTACTTGGGTCAGGTAAGTTTACCTTGCCAAAGATGCTGAATCTTAGCCTAACAAGTTGTTCACACCAGCTTATGATGTGATAAGCTGTCTCATGTTCCTTGTCACAGAATCACTGTTTTACCGGTATTGTTGTTTTGAAAATATTTTTTTTTGGGAGGGGAGGGAGACCTAATCTAGAATAATTTACATTTTTCAATATGAGGTGGGAGAGTTTTTACTTTCACTTACCTATATATGAAATATATAGTAAGGAAAGTATTGCGATCGTGAAAAATTTCGACTTCCGCCTTTCAACAGAAATACACGTTTTGGGGTCCCCTGAGTCCAAATAACCAAGTCCCGTGAAATGGTCTGTGTGTGTGTGTGTGTCTGTTTGTGTGTGTGTGTGTGAACAGACTAGCTCAAAAACTATAACTTGTATGAACCTCAAATTGGGTATTTGGTGTATAATTATGCCCGCGATGTGACAGCAAAAATTTCATCAAAATTTGTTAAACGGAGGGGGTACTTTATTTAAAGAATTTTGTCTAATTTTTACGTTTTTTTCGATTTTCTCAAAAATGGCTAACGATTATACTTGATATTTGATGTGGATATGTACCCGCGATATGACAGTCAACATTTCATCAAAATTGATCAATTGGAGGGGGCACTTTACTTAATAAATTTTGTCTCAATTTCACGTGTTTTTTTTTATTTACTCAAAAACGGCTTTAATGATTTTGATCAAACTGGATATTTGATGTATGTATATGCCCGCGATGCGACAGCCGAAATTTCATCAAAATTGGTGAAACGGAGGGGGTACTTTATTTAATAAACTTGTTCTTATGTTCACGTGTTTATTTTTATTTACTCAACAACGGCTGTAGTGATTTTAATAAGACTGGATATTTGGTGTATGTATATGTTCACGATGTGACAGCCAAAATTTCATTAAAATTGGTCAAACCCAGGGGGCTCTTTGTTTCATAACTTTTTTTCCAATTTTCACCTTTTTTCGAATATCTCAAAAATGGCTTTAGTGATTTTGATTAAAATCACCATGCTTAATCAAAATCAAGTCTTCTTTAATATCCGGTGAGATTTATCATTATTAAAATGTTCTGAGGGGGCCTTTTTTGTTTTCTTATAAAGTACTATTGATTTTATGTAGATGGAGAAATTTACTGTCTCTCGTTTCGCCTAAAAATAAGATAGAACTAAATATAAAATATGAAAAAAATCAAATAAACATATACATTTTCAACAATTTCATAGAGATTGCATTGCAAGTATAACTTGGCAACGTTATCACAAGTAAAAACTTTTATTTAATAATAAAAAAAAAAAAATAGTGTACTTTAGAGCGCAAATAAAAACTAAAATAAGAAAAGAATGTGGAAAAATATGTGACTCTGAGAAATGGCAATTAAAAAAACACGTCAATTTCTAATCTAAGTAAGTTGGTAGGTGAAAGTTGTGTGTTGCGCGCACGCACCAGATTTTTTAAATTTCCATTTTGACATTGTTGGTGAGGACGTTTATTTCCCTAACTTGTGAATGATGGTTGAGAATAGTCGTGGTGTTCGGCACTTTAGCTTAATTATATGAGAGAAAAAATTACTAAAATTAGGTATTCTCTTCATATGTCTTGGATAAACTGTTAAAAGCATTTTGTCTTTGAGATTTATATTTTATTTTTTTATTGAAGAAAATCAGCCCTTTTATAATATCGCACCTTTATTCAATCTAGTTAATGTTTCAGGCCCACTTTGCCCATTATCAAGACTATCACTTATTGTATACTCACACTTTTGTGTGTGATTGATATGTAACTTACTTTATTATATTTTACCTTACTCCTTGTTTTTTGATTAAGGCATGTTGCTCTCTTGAGGGCAAAATAAAAAGGTATATTTTAATACGACAATCTCATACTTAACTGTGAGTAGACAATAAACGACAGTCTTGAGGATGGGCAAAATTGGCCCAAAATGTTGAAAAGATTGGACATACACTGCTGGTCAAAAGTTTAGGACCACTTCAATATTTTGCAATAAAAGAAGGAAAATAAAGATTTCAATCAAAATTTTATTAACACGTTCAGTGCGGTACGGGGTCTATAGACCCCGTATGATACTATCCCATACTGCGAGCCTCAAAAGCTTATAGTTTTCTCTAGTGCGGTACGGGGCCTCTAGACCTCGTACGTGTCGTAACGTTAAGTGCGTTACATGGCCTATAGACCCCGTAATTATTTCAGACATAAAAATGTTCTACGGGCTGGAAAATGTTTTTTATGTGATTAAAATTTGATTTTTCATTAGTCTATTAGTTACGGAAGCTACTACAATGACAGGAAGTAGAAACTGGTAATAGTTTGGTATTTGTTATTAATGAAGTTTATTCGTCATATTTACACCTCATTGCTGATTAACAATTTGATTTCAACTGATTAAATTGTTTTAACTGAATTTTATATCTTCTTTACATTTTAATGATTTTCATTTATAAAATGATAAACCCATAAATTATTTAAAGTTATCAAACATAATGATAATAAAGATTGAATAATGAAATATGAATACAAAATAAAAAAAATCTGGTGCGTGCTCGCAAAACACAACTTTCACTTACCAACTTACTTAGATTAGAAATTAATGCGTTTTGTTAATTGCCACTTCTCAAAAGAACAGAACGGCTTTAATTATGAACAATGGTCTGTCATTAAAGGCGTACTCTGTATGCGTGGGCTTAACGAGTTTTATGAGTTGACTGAATATTTTTCTTTTTTTCTCCTCTTTATGTTTTATTTATTTTTATCATATCTCATATTTAGCCATTTCTTATTTTTAGGCGTAACGAGAGACAGTTAATTTCTCCATGTAAACAAAAACAAAGCTACTTTATAAGAAACAAACAAACAAAAAAGCCCCCCCCCCAAAAAAAAAGTTCCCTCAGAACATTTTAATAATGATAAAGCTTACCTGATATTAAAGAAAACTTAATTTTCATTAAACATGAAGAATTTGATAAAAATCGTTAGTCGTTTTTGAGATAATCGAAAAAAAGTTAAAAATTGGAAAAAAAGTCGACGTTAAACAAACAAACAACCTTATTTTATTTTTTATTATTATATTCCTTAAATTATGATTAAACATACAAAACATATTAAAAGTTGTTAAAAATATATTTTTCACGATTTTCTTGGAACAGTAATAATTTATTGTGAATTTGCATATGTCTGAAGTATGCATATTTGAAATTTTCAAGTTCACCAAAAACATACTGACTTAAAATTGAAACTATCTTTGACAATTTTAAAAATAATTTAGAACCTAATACATTGATTAAAAAAACAAAACAAACAAATATCCCCTAATTATATACTGAAAAAATATTAATATCAATGCTAAAATACAAAATCAATACTTTTCTTATAGTGCGTGGGCCAGACCCCCCTACCGTGCACCCCCCCCCCCCCACATCCCTATAAATTGCATATCGTTGTGTTCCTTGTGATAAAAGATTAAGAAAAAGCCAATGTTCCCAGAAAAAAAAGTGGCCGCACTAATCCAAAATGGCGTTCAAACATGGCAGAATGACGAATTTGATTTTAGTTAGTTTTTTTATTACTGACATTCACGATTATGCTTAATTTCGCCATAACTGGTATTTTATTAAAGCTAGGTAGTTCTAGATTCAGAATAAATAAACAAATGTTCTAAAATAATTAGTCTTGACAACATAAAATACCTATAAAGTCAATTTTTTCAAGTAACTCGCGTAAAAGTTAAAATTCCAAGTTAATTTGTGATTAAACGGCCATCGTTAACGAAAAACGCCCTGAAATAAAAGATCTGGAGCAATTATTCTTCTTTAAAAATCAGTGGTCAAAGTTCAAAATATATCAACTAGTTTTATAGAAAATGGACCTTAGCGGCGAAAAGTCGCCAATGACTCGGGCGCATCCAGTCCTCTGCCACATCGTTCAGTTCTCATACACGATATAATTACAGCGGGTTTAGGATATTATTTTGAATGTATAATCGAGCCTATGTAACGGCAAGTTTTTAGTTTTAAGTAAAGTCCCCCCTCCGGTTGATCAATTTTGATTACATTTTTACAGTCGTATCTCGGGCATATACATACAACATATACCCAGTTTGATCAAAATCGTTAAAGCCGTTTTTGAGAAAATAAAAAAAATTCTTAATCTTTTATCACAAGGAACACAACGATATGCAATTTATAGGGATGTGGGGGGGGGGGGTGCACGGTAGGGGGGTCTGGCCCACGCACTATAAGAAAAGTATTGATTTTGTATTTTAGCATAAAAAGTATTTTAGCATTGATATTAATATTTTTTCAGTATATAATTAGGGGATATTTGTTTGTTTTGTTGTTTTAATCAATGTATTAGGTTCTAAATTATTTTTAAAATTGTCAAAGATAGTTTCAATTTTAAGTCAGTATGTTTTTGGTGAACTTGAAAATTTCAAATATGCATACTTCAGACATATGCAAATTCACAATAAATTATTACTGTTCCAAGAAAATCGTGAAAAATATATTTTTAACAACTTTTAATATGTTTTGTATGTTTAATCATAATTTAAGGAATATAATAATAAAAAATAAAATAAGGTTGTTTGTTTGTTTAACGTCACTTTATGCTGCTAAGGCTAATCGGAAGATGCTACAGTAGGAGTCCTAAATTTTTCCTATCCAGGTATAATTAGGATAGGGACCTTTAACGAGTACCTGACATTGTACAGGCTTGGGACCTCCATTTAGGTCCTATCCGAGGGACAGCATGGCTAAGGACTTTTACTTCCATTAAAAATTCCTAGGGCCTCCGCTAAGTGCGAACCTGCGACCATAAGTATTTTAGGTTGCCATGCTAACCACTATACCACAGGTGACCCCTACTAGACACCCCACTGGATTTCTCCGACCCCTCTTGGGCCTACCACTAACCCCAACTCGTTGCCCGCGCGCTCAGTTAGCTCTCGCGTACTTAAATTTTCAAACCGTAATTAATACGGTTTTTTTTTTTTTTGCTAACTAGTTACCTCTCACGAAGGTAAATATTCAAAAAGTCATTATTAGGTGGGTGTAGTGGTGGGGGTACGGCGGGTGTTACTTTCCACCCTCCCCCTTGACTACTAATTACCGACTTTGTCCCTGTGATCTCTAGTTAGCTCTCGCACACGCAATTTTCAAAAGTTAATTACTATGGATTTTTTTTCCTAGCTAGTTACCTCTCGCATAGGTAATTAGACCAAAAATCTTTATTAGGTAAGTCAGTTTTCACGGGCCTACCACTAACCCCAACTCGTTGCCCGTGGGCTCTAGTTAGCTCTTGCATACTTAAATTTTCAAACTGTAATTAATACGTTTTCTTTTTCTTAACAGGGCTGATATTAATCACATTTGACCCATTTAATTCTCAGAGGTGTGTTTCAGAAAAAATACTGTTCGCAAAGGAAAATCTTTAAATTTATTAATAATATATTTTTAACCTATATTGGTTTAAAAAATAGTAAAAAAGCTCAAAATTCATATTATTTCTACCCATGGGAAGAAATGGGATAACTGAGGGTTTATACCTTTCTGTGGACCACCTCTGCATCATGTGTAGAAGCTGTTGCAAATGAGCTAGAGCTTTATGGTGTTTCAACCCTGCCTAACAATCAACTAAGGTAAATTAATTACTAAAGCATAGAAACAAAGCTCTATTGGAATATCAATATTTAACAAATGGAAATACACTCCCTAGATAATGTAAAAGTCAGGATCACATAAATAACGACAGACCAATATAAGAAATTGCTGTTTGGCATTTGGAAGCCATTTCGCAAGAATCATTGGACTATCAAGATAATTTATAAATAAAATGAATTATGGTTACTTGAGACTGTTCATACTGATTGAACGATAATCGTATAGAAATTAATAAAGTTAAATAAGAAACAAAAAGGATTAAGCAAGCTCTGTCAATAATTAGTAATTACAAATATTAGAAAGATGGCCTTACAAAAGGTACATTTACACTAAGACAAGTTTCCCAAGGAAGGAGTACAATCTTATTTTCTAATTCTGATAAAACAATAAAAGCAGCTTCAGGATCCCAATAAAAGTTAAATTCAGCTGTAGTAGTTATATTACCCCTTCCTAAAAAAAAGAAAAAAAAAAAAAGAAAGAAGTAAAATAAAACAAATATAGATGCTATAAACCAAAAGCTGTTTTAAAAAAAATTGAAATCTAATAATTCCTCCATCATATGTTTATTATTCTAAACTAACAAATGATCCATATTGCATCAAAGTTAAGGATATCAAAATAGATATAATTCTTAATAAATAATAAACAGACTATTATGTTCACATGCAAGAACAGGCCTGTCCTTACCTTAATAGAATGTTCTGGTTGGGTTATATGTAGTAAATAGGGACTAATGGGATTATTAGAGGTTGTATAAAATATTGAAACTTAAATTAAATCACAACGATTGGAATTTCACCAGTATAAGAGGTGCAACCAATCCCAATGGATCCTGTTTAGTTGAGCTAATAGCAACAAATTATATTTCCACTGACAAGAATTCTTGGTATTTGAATATTATCTGTTAGGGGTGAGCAAGCTGAAGTAAACGGCTGGGATGTAATTTTAGCCGATCTAATAGCATCAAAATGTAGGGATCATGTTTAAAGGTTCAGGACCTATAAATATTCTAGTTTTAAAAATATATCAATTTATTGATCGAATCTGAAACTGAAACACAAAGGAGCCTCGTCAATTCGAAGGATTCCGAATTAGAATAATTCTAATAATAAATAAACGAAACACATATATGAAAGAATTAATTCTATAGTATACAATAATACAAAAAATAATAACTTAATCAATTACACATAGGGATGATGGATATAAACACATAAATATGAATTATTAAAGATAGATTGAACTTCATTTCAATCAAGAGATGAATAGAACAGAAAGTGAAAAATTACTCATTTTAAACTTTAATAGAATTAATTAATAAAATATGAATAATTTAAATAATAAAATAATTACCTGTATAATTTCCCCCCATTATATACAACTCTTTTACATTTTCTTTAAAATGAGGATAAGTCCTTAGTGCTAGGGCGATATTAGTTAGAGGACCACAACAGATAATGCTTATCTCTCCTGAAAATTTACGGGGAAACTTACAAATTACTGATTCTAGTTACATAAAAAAAAAAAAAAAAAAAAGGTACTAGTTCACCAATGTTACTTCAGAGCGTGGCCAATATGGCATTGTTTAGTATGACCCTCAACACAACTGAAAAAGAAGCCATTTGAGGGTTTATATATGCCTGAAGAGCGAGCAGGAGTTGAAAGCTTGGATCTAATAAAGCCAATGAAAGCTGTTTTTAACTGGGAAGGATATATGGAAGTTAGATTATATTATGGTCAAATGGCCTCTCAAAAAGGCCACGCACAGAAGTAGTATAGGGGAATCTTTGCCAAAAAAAAAAAAAAATCATTGAGAAAATAACCTTTATGCTTTGAAGTTAGCTCATTTAAAATAACTACGGCATTTTCATCCTGTACTTGGCAGTTATCAGGTAAATCAGGCAAACTAACATCACCAAATCCATTTTTACCATGGAAGTCAGTGTGTGATGGGGCCACACTATGGTCATTTCCAGGTAATAAATGAGTGGCTGCACCTTGATAAACAGGAATCTAGAGACAAAGATTAAAAAATAATACTAGTCATAATTATATTCACTTACTTACATTAAAATAAAATGAACTATTTAGGTAATGATACTCTAACAGCTAAGAAACATTTTCTAGATTGAATAATAGAGATATGATTGAATCACCTCACATCTTGCAGCAGTTTTTAAAAAATACAAATTATTTTTTACTACATTATCAACACTAGTATTCCCATCAACGCACGTTATAGCTAATATTTTAATACTGTCATCCAAATTCAATAAAAAATTTAATGCCCAAGCATCATCAATGCCACAATCATTATCAATTATTACAAGTTTAGACATGATTTCAACGAATTACTTGGACATTTAAGAAACAAAATGCGGGTGGAGGGAACATTATATTACAAAGAGGAAAAAAAACTTATGCTTGACAAATTTTAATAAAGTACATGGAGTATTTTTTTACATCTTTTTCCTCACACTGAGGAAAAGATTTTTTTATTATGAGATAAGTTGGGAGTCAGCAAAACATTTTAAATTGACATAAAATTAACATAAATAATGTGTTGGAAGGTTCGCACACGGTCTATTGTGATGTGTAGCCACTCGCTATTCCCCACAAATAATTTAGCATTACATGGAGCGAGAAACATATCTGTTCCAGTTAGCTTATTATCTCTTATATAATTTTTTCTGAGACATTACAACCCATGGTGAAACCTGGCCTCCTCTTGTGCTACCATTTTCTTATTCCTGATCTCCAGTAGGCTCCAGGAGTCATAGCCTCTCCATCCATTCACCACAGCTTGGCTGGACCCGCTCATTTCGTTCTATGGAGCACTTTCAATTTTATTTCTAGGTGTATAGTTAAGGCGACAAATAACCATTCTATCCACTATCTATTCTCAGTCAGCACTACTATGTATATAGTACTACTATGTATAGTAGTAGCTTCACACGTGAGGAGAGCCATTGCCGTCAGTCTTATTCCTTTATGTAGTTCGTAATTTTAGTACTAATTAAGGGTGCCTGTTGTAATCAAAATAAATCTTTTTAAAAACTCTACCGCGTTGATCAATTATTTAATTGGCACCCGAACAGGGACTTGAGGGCTTTTGAAGACTTTAGAAGAGAACTTCATCTGAAATTCCTCATACCAGTGACGAAGAGTGAACTTCTCATTTCAATTTTTTAGAAGAAAGCTGCCACTGTGAGTAAATTACTATCAAGCTTTTCCTTGAACATTTGAATTTGTTTTCAAAAGATCTTTTTAAAGATTGCCAACTCAAGTTAAAGAAAATTTGTTAAAAGATCAACTAGAGTTTTTTTGTTGATGCAATTCAATGATGCAACAAGGTTTCACATTATTAGCTTTTTGGATAATTTTTTTTTATTTTTTTTATTTCACTTAGCATTTAGTTATATTATATTATTATTACATACTATAATATTATTTTATGAGTAATTTGCAAGAGAGACTAAATCAATTAAGGCAAGTCTCAACTAATATTACATTAGATAAAGAAACACTTGACACTTTATTATTAGAACGTAACAATATAACAATGACCCTAGAAAGAAGGAACATGACTTAAAACTAATCCCTGAATCCGACGGAAACCCTTTACTATTAGTAGATTTTATTAGAAAATACTAAATTTGTTTATAATTTATATTGCAAAGACAATAACCCTCATAAGAGCGTTAACCATTCAAAGCTAGTTTTAGTTGTACTAACAAAACTAAAGGGCAAAGCGAAAATAGCCACATTTGACAAAGACTTTGATGACGTACAAGCAATATTAGATTACTTAAAGAAAAAATACCAAGACACACGGACAAGAAAACAGTTAATTTCTGAAATTTTAAATACCAGAACCAATCGAAGTGAGAACCCCCACTACTTAGAAGGGTTAGGATAAAAATATGCGATTTATACGCGCGTATCTACTATGATGCGGACATTGTCGACAAAACTGAAGAAACGGAACGGTATGACAAACAATTTAGTCACCATGCGGTACATCAACTGCATCCCTCGTTAACTGACTTTATCTATCATATTAAATTTGAAACATTATAAGACTTAGACGACATCGTACGAAATAGCGCTGCGCATCCAAAGACTTTATCCCTCGCGGAAGCAAAAATTTGAAAATGATTAACATAAAGAACAGAAAAACCCTAATTATCACGGTAAACTCTATAAACCAAACTATAACCAGCAAAAACAAAATCCTCAACCACATAAACAATTCTTTCAAAACCCCTATGGGTATCATACAAATCAAAAACCTCCCCATAACAATCAAAGACAGAATCCTCCACCATGGTATAACAATCAACAAACTTCGGTCCATAACCAACAATGGGATCCTCAAGCCCAACAACAATTCTTTAATAGACCCAGTTCTAGCCAATTGCGACATAATAAACCGCAACAACCATCATTGGAAAAAGCCGAACCGACACCGACCGTTTCTATGCGGACAGTTTCCAATAGAGTACATCATGTAGCTGAAGACAAGGAAGCAATAATATCACAATTGAGAGAACAAATTCAAAATTTAGAAACTAAATATAATTTGTTGAACAAGGCCAACGTTACAACGATCCGCCGGACCGAGACCACCAGTGAACAGTTCTACCAAACATTACTACGTAATTAATCATATAGAGGACTTACCAGTACTGATAGACTTAAAACAAAACCAATGGCTCATAGACATGGGAGCAACCAAGAATTACATACATCCAAAGTTAATACCACCTAATTCCGAAATTAAAGATGAATTTTTTTATAATAAAAACTCCAGCTAGTCTCCTAGAAGGAAAACAAAGTGTCAACCTTAATTTAGAACCTTTGATAGGAACGGACTGTGAAGCAAAGTTTTTTATCTACCCCAACTCTACGAGATTTGACATTCTCCTAGGGTACGAAGCATTAAAAAATGCAGGTGTTTATATTAAGGTTAATAACATAGAATATAAAACAGAGAATGAAATATTCCTTATGACGGATGTAAAGGAAATTAAAAATGATATCAGGCATGTCCACATAAACAATGAAATATTTAATGAATTAGTCAACATTATTAGTAAAAACGGTGAAATAATAAAAAAGGAGAACGAAACTCTGAAACCGACTAGCTTATTAAAACATAAAATCAATACGGTTAACAATAACCCTATTTACAAAAGAAATTATCGTTATCCTGCTCAGTTCAAGCAACAAATTCACCAGGAAGTAAATAAATTATTAAAAGACGGTATTATACGCCCTAGTAAATCCCCTTATTACTCGTCACTTTGGATAGTGCCGAAGAAAATGGATGCTAGTGGTATAAAAAAGTTAGGATGGTTATAGACTACAGGAAGCTTAACCAGGAAACTATAAAAGACAAATTTCCCTTGCCGAACATAGAAGACGTGTTTAATCGGCTTAAAGGAGCAAAAATATTTAGTACTATCCTGACTTCCGGATTCCATCAAATACTTATGGACGAAGACTCTATCCAGAAAACCCAACATTTCAAACCCTATCTTTACGGCTCCAAATTTTTATTACAAACTGACCATAAACCTTTAAAGTGGGTGTTTTCAATGAAAAACGGAAATAGTAGAATCATGAAATGGATATGGTGACCGAAAGAATTTGGATTTGATATAAAACATATCCAGGGTAAAGCCAACCATGCCGCAGATGCATTATCCCGAAATACGGAACTTCACTTTAGAAGGAATAGACATTGACGAACTATTACAGGATACTGCAGATGAAAACACGCCGGAATACGAAAGAATAATGGAACAATTATTAAAAAACACAGAAGACGGAAACTCACCTGAGCATGACGAAATAATGAAAGTATCAGGAAACCGAGAAGAGGATGAAGAAAGTATGGAAACTCAACATTCACAAATTTCAAGTAATGAACAGGTATGGATTTGTGAAAAGGACAAATGTCTAAACATAGAAAAACACCAGATAATAATACAAAGAGGAAATCCTGAAATTAAGTTTGAAAAACCATTCGGTAATAAGAAGAGACATACATTAATATTACATAAAAAAAATTACCTAGAAACGCTAATGTTACAAATAATGGAACCTAATACCACGTATGTAGTATTATGCTCACCAAACATAACAATCATGGACGACACATATGACGAATATTTTGGGAAATTGCAGCACATAGTGGAAAATGAATTCCCGAATGTTAGGATTAAACGCTACTTTACATTAGCAGAAGACATTGAGAATGTAGACGACCAATTACAAGCTATCACAGACTATCACTTAGGAAAGACGAAACACAGAGGAATCTTAGAGACACTAGAACAATTAAAAATACGATACTACTTCCCGAACATGAAAGATAAAATCACAGAATACATAAATAAGTGTGAACTTTGTAAAGTAAAAAAATACGAAAGGAAACCTATTAAAACAAAATTTCAACTAACATCAACTCCGGAAAAACCATTTCAGGAAATAATGATCGACGTCTTAAAATTCAATAAATATTCCATATTCACAGCCTTTGACACATTTTCGAAACGATTATTCGCGCAGACATTAACAACCAATAATGCAATCAACATATGGAAACAGTTAGAAGACTATGTAAGTTACTACCCCGCACCAAATAAGATCATATTAGACCAAGGAGGAGAAATGAAAAACAACTTAGTACAATAATTATGCGAATTACATCAAATACAATTACATTATACGTCCGCTCAACATTCCAACTCTTTAGGACTATTAAATCGTTGTCACTTGACACTAACAAAACTTTTAAAAATTATTTCCAAAGTAAATCCCTCATATAAAATGGACAGAATACTAAAATTAGCCACAATAGCTTATAATAATACATTAAATCAACAATTAAAACGGACACCTGATGAAATAACATTTGGTCAATCATCAAGAGATTGAATAAGCGAACGTATCACACAAGCTTGTATACAAAAATATCATTACGATCTAAAGTTAATACATAAAATCACTCGAGATAAAATAAATACTGAAAAGGAGAAAAGAACTACTAAATTAAATACAGGCAGGGAAGACCCCCAGATTTGAATGACGAACAGCAGGTCTATAATAAAAATAAAGAAAGTAATATAAAATCAAAGGACAGATTCAGAAAAGTTAATGTCCTAGTACAAGGTAAAAAATAAAATAAAAACGCATAAAAAGGCCTAATAAAAAGAAGAAACAATATTTTGTTTCAGATGCGAATACGTCTAGACCAATTAGCCCTTATCCTCGTTCAGAACGTTCATCTGATGAATACGATTAAAGTAGTGGACCTTACGGACTCACCTGGACTACTACACTATACATTAAATAACATTAAACTGATAGATCAATTCTATGAAACCTATCATTTTTACAACTCAACTTTATTAGAATTTGAAATTAATAGGATAGATAAGAAACTATATAGACACTTAGTAACTAATATCTACTCAGTAGAACATGCGTATAATCAATTAAATTTATTAAAACCCATTGAAAACAGAAACAAACGGGAACTAATAAATGGCCTAGGAACTGTAATTTCGTGGATTACAGGAAACATGGACGCTAACGACAAAGCACATTATGATAGCATAATTCAACAAATGACAATAACTAATAAACAATCGGGATATAATATGAAAAATATAATAAGACCAACAAACAGCTAATTACTAAATTCAAGCAGGACATAAACAAGATAATAAATAAAAACTTTGAAACAATGCAACTTAAAAATATTGACATCAATGACCAATGCTATGAATTATACATTCATACTATAGTCACCTATCACAAATATAGACTGACTTAGTACTTTCAATAGAATTCTGTAAGACAGGAGTAATACACTCAAAACTAATGAATGATGTTATTAAACATCTCCCCAGTAATGTAACACTCTTAGGTAAGGCGCACATTGAACTGTGCCACGCAGGCGGCACGAAAAAAAAAAAACTGCGTCGCACAGGTACCCGCGCACATTGGAGAGCAGTTTCTGTGCCGCAGTTTTCCAAGCCAGGGATATATTTTGTGAAAGTATGTTACATTAGAGGGGGCCCTATGCCCCCGCAGTGGTGGCAACAGGAAATAACTCAAGTCATGTTACATTTCTTGGATTTAATTTTAGAATCTGATTCGGATTTAGAGTTGGACAGAAAAAAATTTGCTTTATCAAAAGTCAAGGTAAAAAAGATTGTGATAAAATGAGTACATGGAGAAAAGACCAGCTCACGAAAGAATTTGCAAACAGAATATTCTTAACAATCTTTTAACTATTTCCGTCTGAGTCGGGTGAAGTTCATAATTTCATTGAAGTTACTATTTAGTCTGTGGGATCCAATGTTTAAAACCATTACTTATCGTAATGTTACAAAATCGGGTAATGAGAGGTCTTGTTATGCTCTAAGTTTGTAGAAGCTTGTTATATTAGGCATGAATCGCATAAAATCCTCGTGTACGATTTTAACAGCATAATATTATGTAATCATTTTTTTCATTAATTTCTTCTTTTTTCCTAGGAAATTTATTACCATTATTATTTATTTGATAAATGAATATATTATTCACTACTTTGTATACTTTTTAAATATTATCTTTAATTATCAACCATTACTTTAATTATTTGACCAGTTGTAGCTTTATTTTTTGTTCCAGTCTGTTATTCTTAAGGGAACTTGACCCAAAATAACGTTTATTTTCTCTTCTTTTCTATTCTGTATGAGGATATAATTAAAATAAGAGAAGAGCTATATTTACATCAAATTTCTTATTAAAAATGTTCCTATCGAGACATGGTCCGTCCCCCACTCTTTTCGATTAATCGCGGTTTTTGATTTTTTAATTAGCAGTTTTTTTTTATTCAAATATTTAAAAAAAAAAATGTACATTATTTGTTTTTTTAATCAACATTTCCATAAACTAAATTTCCATAAAGCCTATGTTTTTTTCGGTGAAATAATATCAGTCAAATTTTCCTGAGATCATAACTTGTTGAATCGTTTAATGAACTTAATTAAAACTAATATCTATTAGAGGAAAACTTGGTTTTTTATTCTTTTCACGTGTCACGGTAAGACGAATAAAAACTAACAAAAACCGGAATAAGTTATTACAAATAAAATAAGGATATTAAAACTATTTAAACTAAAGTACTTATCTACTTTTCAAACTTCAGAAAGGCCCTCATCTAAATTTTCATTAAATATTACATTAAATTATATATATATATATATATATATATATATATATATATATATTTCTTTTTTTTTTTTTAAATAATTTTACTACTACATTTTTCATCCTGAAATTGCTTAGTTTTAGAAATTCAAAACACTTGTATCATGCACTTTTGGAATAGCGAGAAATTTCAAAATTATATTTCGATTTTGAAATAGAAAATATATATTTTGTAAATTATTGTATTTTTAGTACCGTTTTTTCCCCCTGTGCTTATCCAGAACACTCTTTATATACAGAATACCTACCTAGTTTCATTAACCTACTTAAAAAAGAAGTAGAATTTAACAAACAATAATATTAAATGATAATAATAGGAATTAAAATAATCGAAATTCGAAAACTGCGTCTCATTTATATCTCAGTCTGTGAATTCGGCCGTATTTACAAATAGAGATGTGAAAATGGAAAAAATCACAAATTGAGATGTGAATTTCTACTAAATTCATAATTTCCCAATAAATTTATATAATTCTTTTCGGATTTCTCCATATTGGTACACATTATAGAGTTAACCCTTTTTATCGAAATCACATCAGATATTACCCGATATCGATTACTAGGTTTTTTAGGATCCTAATTATGAAAAAAATATCGATTTTGAGATTCCACCACCAGGTATCGATTTATTACAACTTGCGCGATATAATCGATCTTGGTGTCGGCTATAGGGTTGTCTGAGGTGCTGATTATGAAAATGATATCGATTTTGAGATTCCGCCATCAGGTATCGATTTATTACAACCTACGCAATATAATCGATCTTGGTGTCGGCTATAGACTTATCTGAGGTGCTGATTATGAAAATAATATTGATTTTGAGATTCCGCGGTATTGATTTATTACAACTTGCGCGATTTAATCGATCTTAGTGTCGGCTATAGGGTTATCTGTGGGTACAATAATGATAATAATAATAATGATAAGATTTGATATCATATCGACATATAAATCAGAGTATAATTAAATTCATATTCGTATTTCAAATTACCAATACACTTATAAACCTATAGTTAACCCTATAGCCGACACCAAGATCGATTATATCGCGCAAGTTGTAATAAATCGATACCTAACGGCGGAACCTCAAAATCTATATCATTTTAATAATCAGCACCTAAGATAACCCTATAGCCGACACCGAGATCGATTATATTGCGCAAGTTGTAATAAATCAATACCTGACGGCGGAATCTCAAAATCAATATCATTTTCATAATCAGCACCTCAGATAACCCTATAGCCGACACCAAGATCGATTATATCGCGCAAGTTGTAATAAATCGATACCTGACGGCGGAACCTCAAAATCTATATCATTTTCGTAATCAGGATCCCAAAAAACCTAGTAATCGATATCGGGTAATATCTGATGTGATTTCCATAAAAAGGGTTAACTCTATAATGTGTACCAATATGGAGAAATCCGAAAAGAATTATATAAATTTATTGGGAAATTATGAATTTAGTAGAAATTCACATCACATCTCAATTTGTGAATTTTTCCATATTCACATCTCTATTTGTAAATACGGCCGAATTCACAGACAGAGATATAAATATTCACATTTTTTTGTGAACATTCACAATTTTCCCTGTGAATTTTTTTTTATTTACAGAAAAATTTGTATATATGAATAAATTCGTATTCTCACCTGTGAATATGAATTTATTTATATTCACACTTGTAAATACGAATTTATTTATATTCATATTCACAAATATTGTGATATAAATAAATTTATATTCATATTCACATTAAAATTAAGATAAAAATAAATTCATATTCGTATTTATAAATATAAATATGCCCAACTCTGGTTCCATCGGCACAGTTTTCTGTGGCAGATCCACGAGTGCCACATCGGCCTGCTCTGCTCTGCGTCCCAATGTGCGCGGTTCCTATATAATTCACTATCCACAAAAACTGCTCTGCTCTGCGTCGCGAGTGTCTCAATGTGCGCTCTGCCTTAACCAATGATCCAAATATATTATGGGCAAATTCTAAAATTTACTGTTCAAATCATGATGAAATACTACATGTTTTTATAAATGTACCAACTCACAAGGAAACACATAAAGGTTACCTCATTGTACCCCTTCATGCATTAACCATACATTATATGTACTAGATATAGAAAACCAATTACATAATTATAAATAAAAATAACTCTTATTATACAGGAGAATGTAACTGTATTAACGAATACTATTGTAAACATTTAATTACATAATGGTTATACTTATAACCATGTATTAGAAATATAATTCGTCATGATAATGGAATAAACTGTAAAACTCTTAAATTAAGCATCACAAACCAAATTAGATATAATGATTTTCTTAAGCAATATATAGTAATAAATAAAAATATGATTAATGACTGTAACAATAACACTATATTTTTACCCAAAATAGCCTTGATAAACATTAGCACAACTGATTGTTATTATGAAGTTAACCAAGTGTATAAACATAATTATCATAATATATTACAACCATTCTATACCCATATTCTAGAAAATATAATTCTATTAACATCACCTAATATCACAACACCACCTTATATAGAAATTAATGAAATTTGGAATAATAACCAATTATATTTTGTATCAGGAATCTTATGTATGCTTATAATACTAATTGTAACAATTTATTTATATACCAAACACAAAGATATTGTGAAACCTTGTGCAACAAATCAACAACCGACGACAGATACAGTATCAGCCACAGATCACCGGATCTTACTCAGGAATCTCTACAAAGAATGCGCCTCAGGAGCGGCACGAACTTCAGAAGGGAGGAGTTAAGGCGACAAAGAACTCTTCTATCCACTATCTATGCTCAGTCAGCACTACTATGTATATATACCCCCAGCTTCACACGTGAGGAGAGCCATTGCCGTCAGTTTTCATTCATTCATTCATTTATGTAGTTCGTAATTTTAGTTCTAATTAAGTGTGCCTGTTGTAATCAAAATAAATCTTTTTAAACTGTCTACCGCATTGATCAATTATTTAACTATATCTCTCTCGTCCATCCTGGGAAGATATAGTCCATCCTGGCCCGCCCACCTAAGCTTAGTAGTTTAAGTACTCTCACTTTGTCAGGTTCGGCCTTGTGTTCTTACGAGTTTTTCAAATGCCATCCTTCCTTCACCCAGCTAAAAATTCTAAGGAGAAACCTCTGTCCGATAATAAGGTGTTTCTTTTCAATAGGTACCTCTTAAAGTGATTTTTTTTATATTTTTTGTTATCTGGTTTCATTTATATATGTTGTCACATCACATTATTTACATGCAGGTTTTCACAATTAAAATTTACTACGCAAATAATGTATTTAGTATTTGCAAAAGCTAGATATGAAATCGCAATAAAACTTTCAAATGTCTTATGTATTGAACATTTACCCAACGTTTTTCTTATTCTCTTATTTTTCCTCTAATTTTTGTCAAAACTTGAAATGTTTTATATTTTATTCGTTTTATATATTTTTAGATTGTTAATAGAAAGTTTTAAGGATTCCATAGTTACAAAAAAATAGGTAAATAGTTTTGGCCAGGATTTAATGACAAATACTCCACTGTGCGTCGTCCGCCGACCTATCCACGAAATCCCGACTCCGTCCGCGCAGCCCAAAAGGATTTCGAATAGCGAATACCCCGTGACCGTGTTTATAGAATGATTGTACGCAGTTATTCCTTACTGCATAGCTAAGTCCGATTCCAGTCTTTTCTTCAGCTGGTATACTCTCAGGTAGTCGCTAAGAGTACTGTGCTCTGTGCTCCCCTCTGCTCTTGGGATCACCCCAAGATGTTTGGTCTTCACCTGGTGAAAGATTATCTTTACCTCCTTCTACTGATCCTTATCTCTCAGGGTCTCTGCCATAACTTTGCATCAGATGAATGTGGGGTCTATGGTATCAGACTATGAATGATCTGGTATCAGACTATGCTCTGTATAAACCTTTTTTGGTACAAGTAATGAAGTGCGGCTTATGCGCCGTTCACTAAGGTGCCCTTCAAAGTAAGGCCCGATCTCCACTGTAAAGGACCCTTTTGGGGGTTTATTAATCTCTGAAGAGCGAGCGCAGCGAGCAGGAGTCGTAAGCTAGAATCTATTAAAGTCAAGGCACTTTTTAACTGAAAAAAAGGCGATGGGAGTTCGATAACATCATGGTCACATAACCTCTCAAAACAGGCCACGCCCATCAGCCGCTCTTCAGTACCTTTACCCCTTTTTTTTCTGCTCTTGAGGCCTTCAACTTCCCTTATGTCACTCCTGCTGACGGGTAAATGGTCCTTAGTTATTGGTTCAGTTTCGGAAATGGAAATTGGAGAAACTGATTATTATTATTAATGCAGCATAACCTATTTTCATCCACATATTTTTATATCTGTGCTGTTTGATTTTATAGATGCCTTTTGTGAAGAAAAATAAACCAAAACTAGAATTGCACAAACATAAATTTTATGATTCCAAATAATCACTGGTATATTTCAAATAATTTTAAATTACATTTCATTGGTTAAAGGATAAGATCTGATAATTTAGGAAATGAAGTTTAAAAAATTAATTTAAATTTATTTGACATAGTACACTTTTAATAAGTATTTTCTCAAAAATGACATTAAAAATTATTCCAAAGTTACAAATAATTTAAAAACATCTAAAAATAGAATAAATTTAAACATTGTAAGTTGCTGGAATAACAGGAAACAAATAGAGAAACATAAAGATTTATTTCTGAGTATGATTATCAATCTAAAAAAAAAAAAAAAAAAATAAGACGATGTTACTACATTCTACTTCAGTACTGAGTTTAAAGCTCATTAAAAAAAAAAAAATTTAGTCTAGGTCCTACATAATATAGCTCTTATCCAGAAAATAAAAGAGAACAAAATATGAAATAAACTGAAAATACATTAGAAAAATATCACAAGAAGGTAATCATACATCTATTAGTATTAAATTCAATTTTTAAAAATTCAATTTCAACTACATTAATTATTACATTTCTCTTGTAAATAATCTTTAGTTTAATAATGCTAGTTTAGAATAAAATTTTGAATCAAACACTTCTGAAACAGATGTGTTTAATAGCTTGATAACAGCCTTGTACACACAGTATTTTGGAACAGGATTTCGGCTACTGCTAGGTAAATTAAATAAGGTTCATATTGAATAATTTATAGTTGGCTATAAGAGATATAGAACTTACCAAATATCCCAAAATAGTATGTAAACTATTTGTAGCCGATGTTTCGACTCAATAATACAGATCTTAAAGGCCCGAGAATGATGGGCATGTAAATGGCCATTGTCATTGTCATAACCTCAAGAAGATCTGGATAGTTGGGTCAAAAAGTCAACTCCTAATAAAACAGCCTTTAAAACAAAAACAAAAAACTATGGTGGCAATAACATTTAGTCGTTTTTGGATAGTATCTTAATTTAGTGTGAAAACTAATAAAATAAAATTTCTCCTTAATGCATTAATTGTCAAAATTTAATCTTTAAAGCGTAAAATTAAATGTATTACTTAAAACTTTCGGGTGAACAAAATCAATCCTAGGCACCACTGTTTAAGGGAAGAAGATGTTTAAATTTCACAATTCCATTTTAATAATGAAAGTATACGTTTACCAGTTATTAAAAGATGCCCCTACTTCCTCACTCCCTTTATATTCCAGACAGTGATTAATGAGGGAGGTAGTCAGAAATTTATATGTCAAGTTAATAACCTGAGTTTATGATATTATTATGGTTGTATGCAATTATTAAAAAAAAATGATAAAATGATTTTTTGAGGCATTTCATTTTTTAATTATTTTACAAATGGTTTAACATGATTATGTGGAAACGATCTAAATTAACTATAACTATATTAAGTAAGGCCAATATTTTCTTGGTCTTAATTGTTATTTTGATTTTTTTCTCAGCCAATGTTAATATAAAGGATATTAAAAGAATACTGAAATAAAACCTGAAAACTAAGTACTATATATCTAAAACTATTCTTTAAAGATTAGAATATCATATGAGCAGAATAACTATTCTTATCTTACAATTATGATAACCCACTTTAATGGATTGTGCTTCTAGAGTTATTTTTTATTCATTTTTTGACATTTTCTTTAAAATATTCTATATCATTTAACATTTACAATATTCTAAATTATTAGCTTATGAAAGGCATTATGAAAGGAATGAAGTGCATTTTAATATATTGTCTCGTTTATTAAAGAATTATAACTTTATCCTACAACTTTTAATAATTTAAAAATATAAGTTTTAATCACAAATATTTACATGTTATACGTATTTACAAGTTGATTATACGATTAATAATGGATTTGAACTGTATAGTAGAACACAAATTCAAGGCGGTCCTTTCTGAAATTTTAGGTGATTTGCTGTAATTCAAAATTATAACACACTTGATTAATATAAGCATTCTATTGAATTTATCAAATTTTGGAGATTGTTGATGGTGTAATATTCTGAATTATGTGTGCTCTATTTCTGATTTATAGATTAGGACTTTCTGTTTAAGCTGGTGTCATACTGATCTTGCCCATTTTGTTGCCCATTCAGATGATACTTATGAGCTTGGATGGGTATAAAAAACTAGACAAAACTAATTGTAGTTATTAAATATTATGTATATATAAAGATTAAATTTATATTTTAAGTTGATAGGTTTAATTATTCTGTTTTATAGCTGTTTTTGTGCAATTGAAATTTAATCATGAAAGGGAATAAAAGATAAAATATACCGATTGGTTTATGTGTATATTTAATAATAATTATCTAAACATTAAAAGGGTAGCCGCTCACTGACAACTTAAGTCCTGCAACTTTTTAATTGCGAAAATTAACACATTATTTCTTATGGTATTACACAATTGATTTTCTTGGAGAATCAGTTCTGTCCAGCAAAATGGAACAGACATGTTTATTCCTGTCTCTGCATGCAGGCGATAAGAAAGTTACCCTTGATTTTCCATTGTCAATGCCTCTGATCTTACAGCCAATCGGAAGTGTTTATTCTGCCACGTCAAACGAGGTGTTAACAGTCAACAGTTTCTTGGAACTTTCTTCATTTGTGCTAAAATATGTAAAAAATTTGATCGAATATCACTTAAACTTAAACTGTAACTTTCACTTACACTTGTATAAAACTACAATCTGTAGTTTTATACACAACAAAACTGTGTATGTCTATAAAACTACAGATCTAAAAGCCTTGTACCAGTCAATGGATGACCCACAATTTCTTTATTCTTCTCTCTTCCTTAAAATTACAGCACAAACTTGACAAAAACCATTTTGAAACTGATGTAAAGTAACTATTCAGTTGTCAGTTGGCACATGGAATAACAGTGGACAACTTTCAACTGTTCTTACTGAGGCTGAAAAGTTTCTAGTGAGCGGCTAGCCTAAATAATTTATATGTTTTATTATGTTATAATGATGATCAACATATTACGATTAGCTCAAATTTCTCCTTCTCAATCATAAACTCAATAATAGATTATTGATTTTTAAAGTATTAATAAAACTCCACAAAAAAAAAAAAAAAAAAAAAAAAATATATATATATATAAAACTCCACAAAGCATGGCTGTCCATAGAAATCCAAATAAGTTTTTGGAACACCAGCCAAACATTGCAAGGCTCAGAGGAGGTCAGTATTCATAAATATTGTACAGTATAGACAAGAAATATTATCAAATGATGTATAAGTGATGCTAGGTGCATAATGGTCTTGGATATAACTTCTACCTAATCTTTTTGGGCTGGATGAATAAACGTGATTTATTGTAAAGAAAATTATTTTATAGTTCATTAAAATTGGCATTAGGTATATGTTATATTTAATTCATTAAAAATATTTCACAACTGTAAAGTTCATTGACCAGTAAAAATCTTTTCATATTTTAATTAATACTTTGTTTTGTTTAGGAAACTAGTTTAGGAGGATGAATATTCATCTTACACAAGAATTCCTACATTCCTAAAAGGTTTCTGATTTTCAACTGTAAATATAAAAAAACAAAAAAAAAAACATAGGACTGATGGATTTTGAAATATGGACTGTCTTTAAGTGTAAGTATCTTACTTTAAACTAAAATATAGTAAAGTCTACCTACACCATAAAAAAAGAAAAAAAAAAAAAAGAGCTTTGTTATTCAAATTTAGGGAGTTTTAAAAATACACACAAAAAAAAAATATGTCTCATACTAAAGGATTTTTAGTCCACCAGAGGTATTAGCACAAACAATTGCTGAGACACAAGATTAAAACACATTGTTATCTATTACTGAATCGCAATAGTGTTTTTTACAATATAAGAAGGATTCTCATTTTCTATCTTGGACCACTTATCACCATATAGAGATAGAATATAAAAATCAGATTATTTAAATAGTTAATTAAAAACTTTTATTTCACTGTTTCCCAAGAGTAGAAGGTGGATATATATCCACCCTCTAAGAGTTCAAGGTTACTCAGGAACTAATTGTGCATATAGGATCCATCTGAAGTTCATCCCTTGGGAAGAGAAGTGGTTGATCATCAAGACCAGCTTTTACTTCTTCATAAATCAACTCTTCTTCTTCATCATCCTCCTCCTCTTCAGAATCTCTCCAAGAACCAGCTTCTCCCGGTAACCAGCAGATGAAAATAAACCAATTCTGAAATATTAAAACTTTTATGAATTTTTTAAATTTCTCATTAATTACATATTGTAAGATGGTATTATAAAGATTATAAGATGGCACGGTAAAGATTGTAAGTTATGGTACTTTCACAGAAAATTTACAATCAGGTGAATCAAAACTAATTACAATCTGTAGGCCAAACATTTATACAAAATGCTGTATTTTTAGTCTGAAATTTCAATCATGGTTATATTTAAATTTCAATCATTTTATAACTAAAAATCTGGTGCGTGCGCGCAACACACAACTTTCACTTACCAACATACTTAGATTAGAAATTGACGTGTTTTGCAAAATATCATTTCCCAAAGTCACACATTTTTCTACATTCATATCTTATTTTTGTTAATCGTTAAAGCCGTTTTTGAGTAAATTAAAAAAACCCGTGAAAATGATACAAAATTTATTAAGTAAAGTCCCCCCTCCCGTCGATAAATTTTGATGAAATTTTTACAGTCGTATCTCGGGCATATAAATACATTAAATACCAAGTTTGATCAAAATCGTTAAAACCGTTTTTGAGTAAATAAAAACAACATGTGAAAATGATACAAAATTTATTAAGTAAAGTCCCCCCTCCGGTTGATCAATTGTGATGAAATGCTGGTTATCACATCTTTGGCATATAAATACATCAAATACCAAGTTTGATCAAAATCGTTAAAACAGTTTTTGAGTAAATAAAAACAACATGTAAAAATGATACAAAATTTATTAAGTAAAGTCCCCCCTCCGGTTGATCAATTGTGATGAAATGCTGGTTATCACATCTTTGGCATATAAATACATCAAATACCAAGTTTGATCAAAATCGTTAAAACCGTTTTTGAGTAAATAAAAACAACATGTGAAAATGATACAAAATTTATTAAGTAAAGTCCACCCTCCCGTAGATCAATTTTGATGAAATTTTTACAGTCGTATCTCGGGCATATAAATACATTAAATACCAAGTTTGATCAAAATCGTTAAAACCGTTTTTGAGTAAATAAAAAAAACACGTGAAAATGATACAAAATTTATTAAGTAAAGTCCCCCCTCCGGTTAATCAATTTTGATGAAATTTTTACAGTCATATCTCGGGCATATAAATAGATGAAATACTCAGTTTAATCAAAATCGTTAGAGCCGTTTTTGAGAAAATCGAAAAAAACCTCAAAAGTTATTAAGTAAAGTACCCCCTCCCTTTAAGTAATTTTGATGAAATTTATGCTGTCACATCGCGGGCATATACCTACACTAAATACCCAATTTCAGAATCGCGCGGTTTATAGTTTTTGAGCTAGTCTGTTCACACACACACACACAGACACACAGACACACAGACACACACACACACAGACCATTTCGCGGGACTTGGTCATTTCGACTCAGGGGACCCCAAAACGTGTATTTCCGTTGAAAACCGGAAGTCGAAAATTTTCACGATCGCAATACTTCCACTTACTATATATTTCATATATAGGTAAGTGAAAGTAAAAATTTACATTACTCAAATGAATTGAAAAAAGGAAAAAGCTATTGGTTTTAGGTTGAATTTTCTACACTACATAAAATTTGTTATAAAAAACTTGATTTGAATAAATAAATAAATAAGAAGAACAGTGGTAACTGAACAGCCTAGAAGCACCAATCAAAGGACTCAGATTGATATTGATTTCCAATTTTGTAGTAAAAAAAAAGAAATGAAAATAGAAAGACACCAAAATGCAGAGTGGTGTTAGCAGCCAGTTTTCATATGCATAAAGGACTGTAGGAAGGATAATATTTTTGTGAATCCCAATTTTCATGTTTCGGGCAGAAGGTGCGAGCTGAGCAATATCGCTACTAAAAAGTAAGAAACATTTCTGGCTTTTAATCAAGCCTTGGTTTCCTCATCGATTTAGTTTTTCCTAGTTATCATCGCCCCTAAATATCTAAATTTCTCTACATGTTCAGCTGCATTCCCCTCTACATCAATGTCATCATAATCGTTTTGTTTTCTGAAACTAACCATATATTTAGTCTTATCCATATTCATTTCCAAGCCAGGTTCTTTACTGGCTTTCATCAATGTTGTTATATTCAGTTTTATTGTTTCCTTGGCATCACCTAGCAGTAGTTCCAAATCATCGGCATACCTGAGCGTGGATATATGTCCACTCTGTTTCAAACCTTTTTCTGGGCGTATCACCTTCCTGGTGGCATATTCTAGTGATAAATTAAATTAAAAAAGGTGAAAGGGAAACGCCGTTTTTAAGCCTGAAGAATTTCAAGTTTCTCGGAAAAATATTTGCTAATTCTAACTTTATTGAATGTTTCGATACAAAAAAAATACATTTTTTAAAAATAGTTTATAACATTTTTTCTATTGTGAATATTTACATAAAAAGTAGATACAACTAATACTCTTCTACAAAAATGCAACATAATTTAAAAATTTCAAGTCAAATCATCCCCAACTTCCTGAGTTTTGTTGTAAGGAACTGATGGCCCTTGCATTTTTATTTGAAAGATAACTTCCTCCTTTTTAATATACAACTATAACCTTACAGTTGCTGATTGCTTCAATTTAATTTTTACTTATTTCCGATAGAAAAAAAGCAGTGTAATATCTTCCTTTACTTTAATTAAGGCTTTGAAAAATTTAATTATATTGAGTTGCATAGGTTTATGTCCAAAATATAATAATTTCAGAACTGAAGATGGCAATGTAAATGTATGAATGTTGATGTATAATTAGAAATTTTAAATTCACAGATGAGCAAAAAAGTTGAAAATAAATAATAAAATACTGAAATCAGTTAGAGACATTAACAAATTCTATTTTTTTTCAGAATTTGTAAAAATATTTAAATATGAATGGTCTTTCATGTAATATTATTTAAGCTCATTATCTTGTATATCTATATATAAGAAGCATTTGTTAGATTGTGTTTTTTAGTTTCAAAGAAATTCAAATAAATTAATAAACTAAAAATTGTATCTTTAAATACGTATGTAGAAGATTATAAGACAAAGGAGAGAGTACAGTTTAAGGAAAATATTTAAACAAATTTACAAGAAGAAATTTGGTATCTAAGAAAAATCTGACAATATTTTTCATTTAGTTAATTGAAACACCAAATGAAAATGTATTATGCAATTTTGGTGTTTGCAATTACTACTAGGTTTAGTACAATTAGTGGTTATTAAAATAGAAATGAGCCAATTTCAAAGATGGTATTTATTTACATAGAATTTTTACACACCAAGAAGCCATGGCTTGCTAAGAAAAGAAGAGGGAAGACTAAAGTACTGGAATTCTCTAAAGCGAGAACACCAAGGAACCAAGAAACAGCAAATAACGGAAGCAGAGATGCGGCAACTCTTAAAGATTTCCTGTCTAGTTCATCAGCCTTTCCAGCAATCTGAAGTCCTGCCACTGAAAGGCCAGTATTCATCTAAAAGAAAAATAAACAAACATATTAATTAATATAAGTAAGAACTTTAATAGCATTAAAAATTAGAAGAGATGATTTCATGGAGGGGAGGTTGAGGGGAAGAGAAGGGTAAAGACCCAAGGTTTGGAAATTGAAGATTTGACAAATATAAGATCGTTTGATTGTTTAAGAGTAAAAAAACGAGAACATTTTTTTTATTAGGTTTTTTACATGAATTGTTATCAACAAGTCAATCATTAAACTGAATCATATGATTTTAAAATAATTAACTTATATTGTAATCCAGAGAGGTTCTCTATTAGAGAGGTTTCTCTACAACAAACAACTTCAAATTACGATAATTGTATTAAACATAACTTTGGCTAAGTATCAAACAATAGAAATATACCCCAAAAAATCAAGGAAAATACTATAATAATGAAGGCTTAACAAACCCCAAGATTCGATGCGGACATCACAACTCCCCACAACACCTCTATCCACCGATGGACATCCAGGAACAACTTCTACAGATCTGCCTTCACGCAATCCTCTCACCTCCGTCTCGGCCTACCACTCGGATGTTTCCTTTCGGGACCGAACTTGTTATATGATCAATTGTATTTACGGCGTTTTTTAAGCGTATTAATTCTCCGGCTAGTTCATTCCTCTTCGGTCCAAATATTCTACGTAGTACTTTAATTTCAAAAACCCTTAGCTGTTGTACATCCCTCAATGTGAGTGGCCACGTTTCGCATCCGTAAAGGTCCGTTGGAAGTAGTTTCGCTACTCAAAAATAGCAAGCATAACGGCTTTTAATCTATACCTTCCCACAACATGTCAATGTCTTCGTTATCCTTGTCAGAAGATTCTAAAGCCTGAAACCTATTTTTGATTCCTGGTTCGAATCTTATTATAATTGCCGGAATTTTTTAATTTCTCCAGATTAAAATTATCACAATAGAAACCAACCTCGTTTTTCATTTTTCTTTTAAGTCTCTGACGACTTTGTGGGATTACTAGTTCATGATCCAACCCGCATTCGGCCCCAAAATATGATCTTATATAAATTATGCTATTTTGCTAACAATGTTGAACAAAGACGTGATGGATTTGATTACAGGTTTGCGAATCCGATGACGTCCAAGTATATTCATATTCATTTCAGTAGGTATCGCGATACAGTTTATAATCGCGATTTTACACCACCGCCACTGTAGCCACCGATTTTCGGTAAAATTGAATGTCCCTCAATGCGGAAAGTAACCTATTTCTAATTAGAAATTCGGTTCTAAAATTTAAATATTGTATATTATTATATACAATATTTTCCGCTCTCTCCGCGGGAGACCCGGGTTCGACTCCCGGCGGAGCTTAATCTTTTCTCTTCAAAAAATAAATTTTTTATATTATAATGTTTTCTGATTCTTGGCCATGGCATTTAGCTTACTTTTTCTGTTTTCTGATACTTCCATATTTATGCCCAGTCATTGGTCAACACCAACATCTTTAAATAAACGAATTGGATTTTATCAAAATTTTTTGTTTGAATTGGAAAGTAAACTATGGTTATTAAGTTTTGAAATTCACAAAAAGTGAACAAACAGCAGAGATGGGCAGATTCGTATTCGTAAATTCGAATCCGAATTTGATTCACAGCACCTTAATGTGTCAATCCGAATACGAATGCATTCTTATTCACAAGTGTGAATTCGAATAGATTCATATTTGCAAGTGTGAATCCGAATGCGAAATTTGGATTCACGCCTATGAATCCGAATCCGAATATATTCGGATTCACACCTATGAATCCAAATATTTTCGGATTCACATCTATGAATACGAATCCATTTGGATTCACACTTGTATTCAATGAAAAATTCAATTCAGAATGCCAATATAAATAAATATCTGTTTGTCTGAACCTCGCTACAGGTTGGGTTCTGGGTGTTCGCGAATTTCTGAAGAAAAATGACGGTATTGCAATGGGTCCAAAAATTGTAGAACTGGAATTTTTCAAAATCCTTTTGGATTCACACTTGGTTTCACTGAAAAATTCAAAGGCCAATATAAATAAATGTAATAAAACGAACGGATTTTTTTTTATTCAATTTTACGCATTCTACCCATCTTGAAATGTAAAATGTCAAATTTTGAGGGTATAAATGTCACATTTATATTCGTATCAAATTGAACGTTTTTTTATAATAGCAATGAGTATGTAGTCAATAAATAAATCGGTGACCGTTTTTTACATTAATTCATTGCAAAATATATCTCAAACATAAAATGAATTTTTCTCGTGGAAAAACCGCTTCAAAATAAGATTTCGTGTTTTATTTTCTTTTTGGTTATTTTTTTAAAAATCATTTCAAGCGTATCCGAATACATTCGGAAAAAAATTTAAATTATTTCTTTACCATTAATTATACTAATTTATAATTATAATTAATAATTACCATAGTGTTGCAATATATTCTTCTACTAACAGCTATTTCTACAAACGAAAAATTGAACTTTTTTTGGCAATAAAATTGATGAATAAATAAATACTTTAATAACTGAAAATTAATTATTAATTAAAATCCAAATACAGACGGCTACGATTATTAATGGCTTCAATCATGAACGCTGTAAAATTATATAATGTGATATGTTAAGACTTTAGGAGAGAGGACCGGGAGTGGAGCGGGAGTGGAGCGATAGTGTGAATGGGGTAGAGCGAGACTGAAGCGAGACCGGAGCGAGACCGGACCTGTACGAATATTGTGATTACCCTCTTTCTATTCCTCTTTAGAATATTTTGCCAGTGAGACCGGATCGGAAGCGGAGCGATAGTGTGAATGGGGTAGAGCGAGAACGGACCGGTAGCGGAGCGAGACCGGAGCGGTATCGATAGTGGAATACTCTGTTTCTATTTCTCTTCAGAATATTTTGCCATTCCGAGAGCGGACCGGGAGCGGAGTGGGAGCGGAGCGATAGTGTGAATCCGCCTTAAAGAGTTTCGTTGGCTATAGTCCTTTGAATTTTGTCTACGGAACCCTTAATTTACGAGGAAATGTTTAAAAGAGGTTTATACCTTCACCCAGTTCCTCGTGATCTATCGATTGATACCTCACACGGGAGGATTTAGAATACTTTATTTTTCAACTACACATTAATTAATTAATAACCCTGAGGTAATTAATTATTTTGAGTTGCCAATATTTTTATTGTGATTTCGGGTGGTTGAGTTGTACATGTGTGCCAAATTTCAAGTTTCTAGGTTGAATAGTTTCGCACGCAATTTCTGTCGCACAGACACACGAGCTTCCCCATAAGGGTTCATGTTTAGTAAACCAACAAAACCCCAAAAAGGTTCCACTCATGCAGCATGGCCTATTGACTAGATTTGGGATGACTGAAAAATTTACCCGTAATTTTATTGGTGATTATTAATGATTTGTAGCGTTTTTAAACGAAAAACTAAAATATTGACACTTTCTTGTGCTCCAAAAAAGCTCGTCTTCGAACTCATCCTTTCTTATGTGATTCTTGATTTTTTGTCGAAAGAACCAATCTTAAAGAACCAAAAAAGGCACACGAAACCATTACGAAAAAGTGTTCTGATCATTTTCATTTACAACCAACCAGTTGCTAAGCTAAATATAATAACTTCGTCAGTTTTCAATTTTCATTGCACGAAAATCGTTTTCTATTCGATGGAAAGCTCTCAATTAATTCAGTATTTTTCTTGTAGTTACATATCTATACAAATAAAGATGAAATTCTGTTTGTTTGTTTGTTCTTTATAGAAATTCATACCGTTTGTCCTAAATTCTTCAAATTTCGCTCAGTGGTTCTTTGATACCAGGTGCGAACACCTGTCCATATTAAAATTGCATAACTTCAGCCAATCTCTCGGTATATTCTTTATTGTTATAAAAATCGTTTTGATCTCGCTTTACATTGGTTTTTACGAAATCGACCGTTTGATTCGATAAAAGTCTCACTTTATAGATTCTATAGATTTAAAAAATGAAATTCTCCGGGTGAAACCGGTATATACAGCTAGTTTATTTATATAACAACCCCTGAATAATTTAATAGTTACCTGTATCATTGGATAAGATTCGTTCATTTATTGACAATAACGGACGGTGAGTTACAAGCATATTCCTATATTAACCCTTTGAACTCGGCACCGTTTCTGACGTTGCCTACTGGCAACTCCACGCAACATATTCGCGAAAACGTACACCCTGAAAACGTATCATTATACAGTAAAATTTTAGAACCAAGTAAGGTATTGTAATGAAATTTAGGTTATATGTATTTGTGAAGCTACAACAACACATAGATTCAAAAAAAAAAAAAAAAATTTATATTTTTTTTAAATCAAAATTTAAAGGGACGTTTTTTGGGAATACCGAAAATAGGCCTAAAAATTGTGGAAAATTTTTGATAATTAAGAGAACCGGAGCGGATAGCGATGGAAATCCCTTAGATTTAACAAAGGTTTCGCCGTTCCTTACATATAAAAACATAAAAAATCTAATTGAAGAATTAAAAACAGTTAAAAAATTACGAGATGGGACCCTTTTAGTTGAAGCTTTCTCAGATATCCAATCAGATAAGCTCCTGAAATGTGAAAATCTACTCAATAACCTTCCGGTTATAGTAGAAGCACATGGGAAGCTAAATAAAAGTAAAGGGATTATTTGGTGCCCCGAACTAAATTATTATACGATTGAGAAAATAAAAGATGAATTAAAACCACAAAATAGAGCCGATGTTAAAAGATTAACGTACTTTAAAAATAATCAAAAACACCGCGAGCCGCGATCGTCATTTATCACCAAAAGCGAAATATCCTATAACTAGTTTTTACGACTTGCTTATGTCCTTATATTTTAAAAACTGAAAATTATTTGCATTGTCTCCGTAGCGGAGATCTCGGGTGCAAAGGGGAAAAAGAGTGCAAAGTTACATAAGTACAAAAACCGCTGCCGGACGTAAGTAAGAAAGTAGTTTACGTCAGTATGATAAAATATATAGTCTCCCCAACAACATCTTCTGCGCAATAAAATAAAAAACCGGAAGTCAAAATTTTAACGATCGCAATACTTCCACTAACTATATATATTTCATGTATAGGTAAGTGAAAGTAAAAACAATTAAGTCTATGTGGTTAAATGCTTTAATAGATTGCGGGATGCAAAAACATGTTCCATGAGATACATATATATATATATATATATATATATATATATATATATATATATATATATGAAAAAATGTTAAACTTTGGGGTTTGCTTCGGATTGTTCTGGAACGGATTTCGGTATACATTTTTTTGATCAAAATGTGGCTGCAGCCCCTCCCTTTAGGTCTGCAGCCCCCCCCTTTACGATCGACTGGATCCGCCTATGTCTCTGTTCCCTCCTCATTTTCTAAATCCACTAGCGCATTCTATCGATTGCAACAACTGTTTGTCAGAGATGGGCAGATTCGTATTCGTAAATTCGGATCCGAATTTGATTCACAGCACCTTAACGTGTCAATCCGAATAAGAATGCATTCGTATTCACAAGTGTGAATCCGACTAGATTCATATTCACAAGTGTGAATCCGAATAGATTCGTATTCATAGATGTGAATCCGAAAAGATTTGGATTCATAGGTGTGAATCCGAATAGATTCAGATTCGGATTCATAGGTGTGAATCCAAATTTGGATTCACATCTATGAATACGAATCTATTCGGATTCACACTTGTGAATATGAATCTATTCGGATTCACACTTGCAAATATAAATCTATTCGGATTCACACTTGTGAATATGAATCTATTCGGATTCACACTTGTGAATATGAATCTATTCAGATTCACACTTGTGAATACGAATGCATTCTTATTCGGATTGACACGTTAAGGTGCTGTGAATCAAATTCGGATCCGAATTTACGAATACGAATCTGCCCATCTCCGACAAACAGTTGTTGCAATCGATAGAGTGCGCTAGTGGATTTAGAAAATGAGGAGGGAACAGAGACATAGGCGGATCCAGCCGATCGTAAAGGGGGGGGGGCTGCAGACCTAAAGGGAGGGGCTGCAGCCACATTTTGATCTGCTAATCAGCTTTTTTACCTTTATGTTCCATTCCCACAACTAAAATTATACTTGTTCAGCACATTATTTGTTGTTTAACTGTTTTTTTTTTTTTTTTTTTTTTTTTTTTTTTTTTTTTTTTTTTTTTTATTGGTCTTCCCCTTCCTCGCCTGTTAGGCTATACGGGGTTTCCCGGGCCATTGGAGAGGGTGGGGGATTGATGCCGAGTATTATTAAATTTTCCCCTGGCTCCGGGTTTTGAACTTGCTATCTTTCGGTTCTCAATCATACGTTGCCATGGGCAACGCGTATTTTTTAACGCGTTTGCCCACTCGGCCATCCCGCCACCCCAAATAAAATTAAGGTTCAAAAAGTTTAAAAAATATGTTTAAACACTTATACCTCGGGCTAACCCAAATTAGGCCATAAAAGTATTGAGTATTATCATTTCCCACATTACTGTTGGTCTCTACTTTAACATCTGTTACATATATAAAAATCTCATGTCCCGATGTTTGTCGGGGGTAAAATAAGAAACTCTTCAACCGATCTTTATAAAATTTGGCTCATAGTGTGTAGTTTTGTCCAACATAAAAGATAGGATTGTTTTTATTTAGATTATTTTTATTTCTTTTATTGGAAATTAAATACTTATTATACTACAATCGAGTGTGATTATTTGTAAGTTCTCTAAATTTCCAACAGATGGCGGTGTAAATTGATTTGTTGATATATTTTCTTTCGATACATCAAATCTATGTTTTCTGGCTTGGACTAGGAAAATCCGTGTTTTTTTCCATGGGGAATCGTTTGTCGCGTTTTCACCTGTGGGGAAAGCATCGATTCAATTCGTTTTAGCAAAAGACATTTTGGAAACCTATTTCAGGTAGAACCTACCGATATGTTATCTAATCTCATATCATCATGTGTTATTAAATGCTTATTATACTACTATTGAGTGTGATTATTTATAATTAATATTTTCTTAATTAATTAAGAACAAATTAATAAATTAATTTGTAATTAATTTCTTAATCAATATCTATTATGGCAAAATATTAATTTGGTACAATTTGGTTAACTGTCTTTTGTGATTGTACTAAACCCTATTCCAATCATATTCTTTATTAGTTCTTTTTACATGTGTGTTATTTATATTTAATTAAACGTTAAAGTCGTTTTTGAGAAAATCGATAAAAACATAAAAATGGGAATCAAAGTTATGAAATAAAATGCCCCCTCCGTTTGATCAATTTTTGCTGTCAAATTGCAGGCATATACATATACCAAATACCCAATTTCAGGTTCGTACGGTTAATAGTTTTTGAGCTAGTCTGTTCACACACACGCAGACACACGGACACACACACAGACCATTTCGCGGGACTTGGTTATTTGGACTAGGGGACCCCAAAACGTTTATTTCCGTTGAAAAACAGAATTCGTAAATTTTCACGATCGCAATAATTTCCCTTACTATATATTTCAGATATAGGTAAGATGGCTAGTTTGAAAGCACGCAGCATGTATAAACCCATTTTTTCACGTCTGGACACTATTCAAAATTTAATTATTCGTTTATCATCAAGAATAGCCTGTCCTTCAATTAAAGGTCTTTTAAAATAAACAATCATGTCAAGCCCATCAACCAAGTCTATCTCTGTTCATTGGCAGATCCAGGGGGGGGGGGGGGGGGGGGGTTCAAGTTCAAAACCCGGAGCCAGGGGGCTTAAAGTTAAATTTTCCCCTGCTCGGCATCAATCCCCCACCCTCTCCAATGGCCCGGGAAACCCCGTATAGCCTACAAGGCGAGAAAGAAAAAGAATAAAAAAAAAAAAAAAAAAAAGAACCCTAATTTTCCTCTTATGAAAAATTAAATCTATAGATAATTTTCTTACGATCATTAATAGTGATAATGGTGCCATGAAAGAGAAAACCATTCCTCTCTCAACAGACATCCAGCAATAGTCCCTTGATTCGTAACCTGGTCTCTCAACCAATCTTGACACCTGAAACAGACATTAAATGATTAAAAGTTATTAGATTGGCTTCATATTAAGAATAACGGTATTTTCAAAAAAATAATATAATTCCTTGCATATTGCTAGTGGATCGAAGCTATTAACAGGCTCCTTTTTTGGATTTCAGGTGTTTTTGTTGAATTGTGAACGGTGCTAGATAAATTTTAGTTAACTTTTCTAAACTAGAAAATCTACGGTGTTGAAAAAACTCAAAATGTGCTTACACACTTTGAATGTTGTTTAGATACGATCTATAAATGTTTTTATATCTTTTATTAGACCGCCATGACATTTAAGAGACCAACATATCGATCTGGTAATACACACACGCACATTTTTTTTTTTTTTTTTTTTTTTTCACTCACACACATATATAAAAGAACACTCACATAAACTGCCCCAGCTGGTAGAGACCAGGCAATGAAGAAGTGAACTAGGAGTCGAGGTGAACTTCCCGGGTCTCGTAGTTTCTGGTACAAATAGACGGAGTTGGCCGAGAACCAACAGGAAGCAACGAGGTGAAGATAGTGGAGAATCATCGCAACCATCTCGCACTGGGATCTGTCACTTGTTGCCTAGAACCAATTTGAAAAGTTTAGTGTATGTTACATAAGTTTTAAAGTAATGAACAGTAAAGGAAATTTGATGTACGTATCAAAGCGAAAATATAATTTCAACATGGATGGGGAAAACTGGTAAGGATTTTCGTTATTAACATTTTTAAAGAATAGGAATTTAAAGAAATGTGAGTTTCAATCGTGTAGCATGGTGAATGGAATGGATGGATGGAGAATAACCTTGAATTGATAAGCTGACTTCCTCCCAAAAAAAAAAAATAGTAAGAATGCAGTTTTCCACACTAGGTCTGCTCTAGCTGCTTTTATCATGTCAAAACTGTCTAAATATCAGATTGAGGTTATTAGAAAGGCGATTAAAGACAGGGGTTTCAATATTTTCCCATTAAAAGTTACAAGACATTAGCTAACTAAAAAGATGCTACCTTAAAAGAAATTGAAATTAAAATTGACTTAAATCAAAGTATAATAAGCTAACTTAAGTTAAAATTAGGTTCAATTTATTTTTTAATTATTAAATATCTGTTCTTAAGTCGCCTTCATAATTATATAAAGCAAGCCTATATTTAATAAAAAAATTCAAATGCAAAACTTGCGAGATCGAGGGAGCGGCATCAGTGAAGGGGAAGGATTGGCTCCGCTTGGAAGCGAGCTCTGTGGTGCAGTGGTTAGCATACCGCGCATGTCACGCGGAAGACCCGGGTTCGACTCCCGGCGGAGCCCAATCTTTTCTCTTCTAAAAATAAATTGTTTAGAATATTTAATTAATAGTGTAACACTTATTAACCGACTTCGAAGGAAAGAGGAGGTTACTCAATTCGATACGTATGTACCTTTTTTTTTTTTTCTTTTTTTTCTATGTATGTCCACCGATTATTCCGAGATGGATGGACCAATTGGAACGAAACCTTTTGCATCTTGTAGAGTATTATCCCAAGTTGGTCCCATTTAAACCTTTTTTGGGTTCTTAATTTATGTAAGAAGTTATCGGGAAAAAACATAAAAATAAATATTTAATTATAACTAAAAATTTTTATTTATTGGAAAAACACATGGCATATATAACATAACATAAGGTATGCTCCAACAAGCTAGTAAACTCATTAGTAACTAACAAATCTCAATGTTGTTTTAATGCTGGATTAATCATGTGGGAAAACTAACCAATCAAATTTGGAATCAAAAGAGTGGGGGGAGAACATGAGCAGTCTGTTGGTTTTCGACGTGTTTTAAGTGCTTGTTGGAACCAACGTATTTAATATCCGCAAAATATAATATCGCTGTCGTTTTCTGTAGTGATATTAGTATATATATTAGATATATATATATATTCACCGATAACAGTAAACCTTCTTAATTTAGATCTAGTCGACGGTTAAACGCCATAAACATAAGACCACGAAATTCTTGGAATTCCAAGAAAGACTGAGTATCGATAACCGTTTTAAAGCAGAATTCAAGACTTCTTCAAGTTCCCCAAGGTTCGTTTAAATTTAAAATCGTAGCCATTTTTGCTTTAAATTAGATTTTGATTTCCGACTTTCACTCGCTATGCACGTTAAAAAGGAATACAGTAATTCCTGGAAAAGGTTATTTTCAGCTAATTTGGGGGCCTTAACATTCAGGAACCTCCGTCTTCTTCCGGAATCACTCGGTAATATTAATAAATGATGTAATCATGAAATCTTGTGCCGATTCTTCATGGAGCGACACTTCTGTTATGTTTTCCGGATTACTACTATAGGTTGCTAAGTTTGTTTCTGACCTAGAATAAATTAGAAGGGCTGTCTGTGCCAAATCATTTTCTGTGCGAAAATCTTCTATCTAAGCTCAAATGTGGCTCAATAAAATATAAGGGGCATGTCCAGTTATGACATAATTTACGTTCTGCTAAATAATTTCAATATTAGTTTGTTCCATCACCAATTTCATCTATGATGGCTAATTGTCTATTTTTTTTTACGTTGCTAGCTGGTGGCACACAGGCTTTGCTATTGTCTAGATAGGAGAGTCTAGATATAAAAATCTTTAAGATAGGCACTTATTAGAAATTATTTCCATCATTCATTTTCCAGTTGATTTTTCGATTTTTTACACTTTTCCACTTGCCTAAATTGTGAGTTGTAATTGTTTGCTGTGTATTAACTGAAATGTAGTAGAATAAAGCGTTATCAAAGAGCCAGACTTGAGACAATTTCCATTGATTTTGAGGTTTCGATCGATCTTTATTAAATCGAAAGAAATTTAAATATTCGATTTTCTAAAGGTTGCCGAAATTTTCAAAAGCCAAACCGTCATAAGTTCAATGTTTGCGGTTCGTGAGAGCCTTAGAGTGTTGTTAAGAGCCTAAGTCCAATAATAAATGAATTAATTTTATTGAAATAGACAGTGAAAATGAGCTTGCATGTGTTTAGGGGTTTTTCGCGTTCGAGGTAGTCATCTCTCAGGTACCAAAATAACTAACACAAATATTGTATTTCCCAATAAATGAAAATTTTCCTATGACACTTTCCCCATACAGACATTACATTATTTAACAAGGAAATTAAAATTTCAATGTTTGCAGATGTTCATCCATCAATAAAAACTGCAAAATAAAAGTTGATATCTCCCAGAAACAACTTCTTTGTATGAAAGTTCCGTCAGCAAAAATTTGGCAGCCATGAAAATGCTTAATATCATAAATGCTACCTCACTAGAATTGAAGAAATTTATTTTCTGAATAATTTTTTATTACGAAGGATATTATTCTTAGTACTTCGTAGTACTTACAAATACACACTAATTGTTATTAAAAATTGTGAAATTAAAATATTAAATACTATGTTCCACACAACACAATCTTTTCGGAGGCGGCGCAAAATTTAAAATTTTTAACACTAGACATTATGAAAATCGTAAAATGGATCTTCTCTTCTCATCTATTGATTTTAATGCCTACTAATGGATTTTTATCGGTAACATGTCATTTATATTTGCGCCGCCTCCGAAAAGATTGTATTGTATTGAACATAGTATTTAATATTTTAATTTCACAATTTTTAATAACAATTAGTGTGTATTTGTACAAATAAAAATAAAATTATTCGTCTTATTGCATTTCTCCGCTTTTTATACCATTTTCCATTTTACTGTGTATTCATAAAAATCAGAAGGTAATTATTTCATACTTTTCAGTGCATTTATTTTTACTGGTTCCAAGGTTTTGAAGTCGGTTTAATTTTTTTTATAAAATGTTTTTTGTGGGTAACAAATATTTATTTAACAGAAATATACGTTTATCACAATGCCAAGGAATTATTACAACTTAAACAATTGAGCAGGTTACAAAAATGATAATTTTATAACACACACAATCATATTTCTTGAGCAACACAGTTAAGACACAGACTTCAACTAGCTCGTTCAGTCACTGCTCCTTCTATATAATCGTAAATAGTCAGGCCTGGATCGTTCTAGAACAATGTGGGCAGTTCTACGCCTTTGTGGACTAGGCGCGAAAGATCTAGACCCAACAGTTCGTTCCAACCGCATATTTTGTTCCAACAAACGGTCCAGAAGTTTATGTCATATGTTTTTTTCTTTCACTTACCTATATATGAAATATATAGTAAGGAAAGTATTGCGATCGTGAAAAAATTCGTCTTCCGGTTTTCAACGGAAATACACGTGTTGGGGTCCCCTGAGTCCAAATAACCAAGTCCCGCGAAATGGTCTGTGTGTGTGTGTGTGTGTGTGTGTGTGTGTGTGTGAACAGACTAGCTCAAAAACTATAAACCGCAAAGACCTGAAATTGGGTATTTGGTGTATGTATATGCTCGCGATGTGACAGCAAAAATTTCATCAAAATTGGTCAAACGGAGGGGGTACTTTATTTTAAAGAATTTTGTATAGTTTTTGGGTTTTTTTTTTCGATTTTCTCAAAAACGGCTCTAACGATTTTGATTAAACTCGGTATTTGGTGTATGTATATGCCCGCGATGCGACAGTAAAAATTTCATAAAAATTGATTAATTGGAGGGGGCACTTTACTTAATAAATGTTGTCCCATTTTCACGTGTTTTTTTTTATTTACTCAAAAACGGCTTTAACGATTTTGATCAATCTTGGTATTTGATGTATGTATATGACCGTGATGCGACAGCCAAAATTTAGTCAAAATTGGTTAAACGGAGGGGGCACTTCACTTAATAAATTTTGTCCCATTTTCAAGTGTTTTTTTTTGTTTTTTTTTGTTTTTTTTTAGGGAGCGGGGTAGCCCACTGGTAAGGCAGTGGACTGCTGTGCTTAAGGTCCCGAGTTTGAATCTGACATGGCTTATGATATCTTTATTATTCGCCACAGTTCGTCTCGTGGGCCGAGAGACCCTCCTGGGGCAAACCCAGCCTCTATAAAGTGGGTACCCTTAATTGAAAAATTAAGGGGAAAGAACCTGGCGGTTGAGCGTGATCACGGTCAAATCACCTCCTTGCACGACCGCTGACCAAGAAACAGTACTCTTCCTTACATAGTACTGCACCCAAGACCCTTAATGGGTTGTAGTGGTACAGGTTTTTTTTTTTTTTACTCAAAAACCGCTTTAACGATTTTGATCAAATTGGGTATTTGATGTATGAATATGCCCGCGATGCGACAGCCCAAAGTTCATCAAAATTGGTCAAAGTCTTTCTTCTTGGGCTCTTTATTTCATAACTTATTTTCCAAATTTTACATTTTTTTTTAATATCTCAAAAACGACTTTAATGATTTTGATTAAATTAATCATTTTTAATCAAAATCAATTGTATATATATATATTTTTTTTTTTTTTATATTAATCTTTTTTATATTATTAATAGAAATGGAATTTAAAAAAACATGTCAATTTCTAATCTAAGTAAGTTGGTGAGTGAAAGTTTTGTGTTGCGCACATCGCACCAGATTTGTTTATTTGCTTATCGATTTATCGTTACAATAGTATTTAATTAGTACTTAACAATTTCTTCCTTTTTTTTGTGAAACCTGCCGTTGCGGTAAAGTGTCGCTGGTGTGAGTCTCAATAGAAAGGTAGGTACCACTTGACCGCAGTCGTACCTGAGGTGGACGAGTACCTGAGGGGGTCGGAAACCGGTTCCTGTGAATCGGTCCACTACACTCTATTTACCCCTGGCCGCAAGTGCGGCACGATGTTAAATTCCATGATCTCTCTTTTATTTATTTTGCTGTAATACTTTGAGGACAAAATAAAAGTAAAACATCAGTGAACAAAATTTTAGAAAAAACGACGAGATTCACGATTCATTTGGATTTTACGTTTCAAATTTTTGAGTATATAGAATTCTACCTCCTGTATGAGAGCTTCAGCCTTATTTCTTAGTCCCAGGGAAAAAGTGTAATGGACAGCATATTATATATATATATATATATATATATATATATATATATATATATATATATACAATTTTTTGCTGTAGGCTGTAGTTTTCTAGTTATTACTAAAAATTGAAAAAAGGGACCTTCAGAGGCCCCCAACTTTAGATGCAGTGCCATCTGTGGATACTTTTAGAATGTAGTTTGGGACACCTTCCCCTCTAACTATACCGATATTAGGCTAAAACGAGTTTTCCCCCTTATTTTTCCTCAGTTGCCTTGACTAGATCATTGACCTATAATTTACATAACAGTTAAAAAATAATGATAACTGGCCCAAAGGAAACATGTTTAAAAGCGATTAGATAAGTCATAATGAAAATTCTGAACGTTGTTAAATTCCATGATCTCTCTTTTATTTATTTTGCTGTAATACTTTGAGGACAAAATAAAAGTAAAACATCAGTGAACAAAATTTTAGAAAAAACGACGAGATTCACGATTCATTTGGATTTTACGTTTTAAATTTTTAAGTACGAGTATATAGCATTCTACCTCCTGTATGAGAGCTTCAGCCTTATTTCTAAACATGATTCATTCGTATGGCTTTGTTTGTGATGAATCATTGAATTTGAAAAAAATTACTTTATAATTTTATTTACCTGTACTCCAAGCATGAATATAACGTTACTGAGCGTCAGTGCTAGTTCTGTATTTATAATGATGATAAGTGATGGATCTTTGCATCTGAATTTCCGTAAAGCTCCAGCCAGTGTTAGTAACTGACCAATTAGACCAATTACAGCACCCACGATCAGTACCTGGAAAAAAAAAATTTATACAGATTATGAAATAAGCAGCGGACGTATAGTAAAAAGTGAAATCCATAAAATTATCTATTCCCTATACTTGTTCCTTTCTACTTTGTTTTTTTGTTTTGTTGTTCTCCCCTTCCTCGCTATTCAGGCTATACGGGGTTTTCCGGACCAGGGGAGAGGGTGGGGGATTAATGCCAAGTATTATTAAATTTCCCCTGGCTCCGGGTTTCGAACTGCTATCTTCTGGTTCTCAATCATATGTCCGGTTGTTGTTTTATTGTTAAAATATTTAACAGCTGCACTATTTCCTAAAGACTACTTACTATTCTATGCAAGACAGCTACTCATCGCGGACTTTCTCTAATACTAAAATAAAGAGTTTTATGACTGCGCTATTTACATAAGGTCTCTTGTCCGAAAAAAAGTAGTGGATTTGTAGTTTCTGTAAATAGGTAATTTTGGCTTTTTCTATCCTATATGTGATATGATCTATGGTTTTATATGAATTTAGAAAGTAGTTTGGAGTCGAGCGGGTTCTTTAAGTGAGTGGATGAGTTGAAACCAGAGCAATTGTAACAAGTCAGAGAAGAGATATTACTGGGTTAAATAATTTCTCATGCCACACGTCAATATTGGATTAGTTTAGTAGCCAGAATATTGGCTGCAACATTTCCTGGACAGCTACAGATTCATGGATGGAGTAGAAAAAGAAGTTTCTTCGTTTAAATAATATTTGATTATTAATATTCAACCCCGTACAAGCCGTAATACGGCTTACTTTACGGGTGTACAGTTCATTCCGACTACTAAAAAAACGGTAGCTAAGAGACCACCTTAGTTATTCCTATAACGCAACGCTGTCGAAGCAGCCCTCAAAATTTCCTAATCGCAGTGCATTATGCAGATTGGAAATTCTCCTACTATGATAAGCTTATTTTTTGTTTTTCATAGGCAAACATAAATTAATTAAATGATTAATATGAAAATAATCACGATTTGATTATTTATTTACATTTCCCATAGATTTCAGCAAAAATTTAAAAAATAATAAGTTATTAACAAATTATGATTAGAGGAAACTAATGAATGTAATAGATTTTTTTATAGTAAACTTAATTAATTTATGTTAAAATATTTAAAGCTTAGGACAAATGTCGCTTGATGCTTCTAGGGGAAGCACAAAGTGTGTGTAACGCGTTCAACTTGAGCGACAGGTTGAGAGGCCTTGCGCGGCCAGTTTAGTTATAAGACCCTTCATTTGTTTAGCGATACAGCTTGCATTATTTATCAGTTTTGTTGAATCGTATTCTTATCAATGAAGGAGCAAGGTAGAATTCTGCAACACCCAAACTTATTAAACTTATTTTTACATAATAAACAATTGTTTGGTTGATTACTTTAGAATATCATGACATAACTTATAAATAATATATATATATAAAGTTATGTCATGATATTATATGATATTTTTTTTAAATATTTGTTATAAGAAAAGAAAAGATTGGCCTTGGCTGGGATTTAAATCAGGATTTCCTTATCACTAGTAAGTTTCTGTTGCCACTTGAGCCACCAGGAACATATCCCAGTCAGGTCAATTTTTTCTCTTCTTACATAAAATATTTTAAAATTAAATTAGGAATTTGAATGTCATCATGAAAAGAAAAAGAAATGAATTAATATTTAAATAAATTGTCAATGTAATGGACAAAATTGGGAAAAGAGGTAAGTGAAAGGAGGAGATTGACTTAACCGGGATGAGTGCCTGGTGGCTCAAGTGGCAAGAGCGCCTTACTAGTGTTAAGGAAATCCGGGTTCAATTCCCGGTCAAGGCTAGCCTTTTATCTTATAAAAATATTTAAAATATTAAATATATGACATATCTTTATAAAACTACATACATTTATTTTATCATAAATTTATAATAATATTTGTTATAATCTAGTAATATAATTTTATATTAGATACAGTGTGCTGGGCGGGGCGGACCTGCCTCCCTGGAGGAGTGTCTTGCCGGCCGGTGCCACCGAAGTATATGTACATCACTGAGTCTATGCGATCGTGATCATGGAGGTCGGTGTCCGCTAAGCTGTTGTCTGGTATGGGGTCTTCCAACAATTTTCTTTCCTCTTCTGAAACATAATTTTGTAAATTATAATACAACAGTGTCGTACTATTAGCTTTAATTATATATTACATGACTAATACTACTAAAAAAATACTAATATGAATAAAATGTTTTTAAAAAAACGGACTTTTTCTCTCTGTTTGAAGATATAAACATTCTTCTTCTTCTTCGGTCCTTCTTAAGATGATCACGCTTGTCCACTTAAACTAGAATTCGGTCGTTCTCTTGAGATGCTTTATGACTCCCCATAGCTTTCTCTCCAGTGACATCGGCTCTGGCCAAATTTTCGTGCCCACACCATGTAAACATTTAAAATAGTCCCTTTTGACTTATTATGTTTTTGTTGAAAAATAATTAGAAAAAACAAAGATGATCCAAACAAATTGATTTTTTCCTGTCCACACCATGTAAAAATTTAAAATTTTATAAAGTCCCTTTTGACTTATTACGATTTTGTTAAAAATTAATTAGAAAAAAGAACACGAAATGATGCAAATAAATTGATTATTCAATCAATATTAAATTTTCGTTTCAAGGTCAAATTTATATTTCTATGCAGTTCATTGCAATTTAATTTAATCGACAGATATTTCTCATTACACCTGCTGTTTCGATGGTCGGGATATTATCCGATATTAATTAATAAGATTAAGTTATCATCAAATTTATTGGAGCGATATAAATATTCTGGGGAAATTAGCCAGCGAAATTCATTCTCCCCTTCCCCCCTCCGGGAAATCTAGCCCATCCTTACGTAATATAAGCCCTTGATTAGCAGTTAAATAGGATTGGATTTATTACTCGGTCCAAAGGCACTTAAGTAGCGATGGTTCTGTAATTGCTTGCTACTAAATATTCACTTTAATTCTCCCCTGTCATTATCCGGATTTAGTTCCATTAAGGGAACACGGTGGGAACTACAACCTGGATTGTAGGCTGTAGATCGCTTTACGGCTATTTAACACCCTTGGGTGTGACATAATTTGCATAACTCCCCCTCCTCCGCTCATTTACATAACTTAACGTCAAACTCTACCCCTTCGCTAAATATCACTTACACCTATCGCTGCTACAATGTACATTTAAATTTCAGATATTTGTAGCTACTCTTCAGTGGAAGCATAAGAGACAAGAATTTATTTTTCGCGTCTCTTCAGAGCTATAGTTATTATTATTATCTTTATTATTATATTATATTATCTTTTATATGTATATCATTTCTGATATGCCATTAAAACATGGCACCTACTTTTTCATTATTAATGGATTGGTTTTGAATTACACGTTGACAATTTAATTAGTTGTTCTGGTAATTATAAATAAAATATGTCTCATCAGTTTTATTAGTGGTAAGAAAGATAGGCAAAGTTTTAATAATTTTTGGAATTAAATCTACACTAGGATCAATTTTCATCTGCTTAGAAGTTGTTAAATAATTAAAATAATATACTTTTTATGGAGGAAAATAAAAACCTAATGGATCACCAAGGTCTTTGCACCTTATTCCAGGTTTGATTCCTACCGCAGTTCATTACTCTCCAGTCCAAATTTCCTATTATTCACGCGACTTTTTTTATACACAACTGATGTTTATAATAAAATAATAATAATGAAGGCTTAACGAACCCGAAAGTTTGATGCCAACACCACAACTCGCTCCTTGAACATCATCTTCCACCCAAAAACGTCCAGACCCAACTTGGACAGATCTGCTTTCACGCAATTTTCCCACTCAGCCCCGATGATACTAATCTTTTAGGTATTCTTTCACAACCGAGTTTCGAAATTTAACATGGCCATTTTATTCACTTCTATTACCTCTATTATATTTACCGGTTACAGTTCACTCAGTTCTGCATTGTGTGACACAACTTATTTCTACATTATATTATTCCTACTTATATGACATAAGTAACAAAAGTCTCTGAGTGTAGATTCGTTAAATGTTCACAATTGGGCTCCTATAAATTATTATACATAATATGAATAAAAAATAAAATGGGTAATAGTATTTTTTTTAATTTATCATAAATTGAAATGAAGTATACCAACAAATGCCTATACATTAGAGCTTTCTCAGAGAATATTGTAAATTAAGTTCAGAAAACCTATCACGTAAATTGATCTTGAGTTGATGAAAAGTCCTCAACTATTTTCGAGCATTCATACCTCATAAATTTTAGTTGGTGATGGTTTTAATCATTCCTCAAACTGGGCTCAGATCATGAACGTAAAGAAGCCGGCTAATCCTAGGATCAACATGAGTTTGTTTTTAAACGTTGTTTAATTTTATTACCATATATGTTGAACATAGAGGCAAAAAGAGTTTTTACAAATTCATTGTTTTGATCTTGAATGATTCTTGCTGGAGTGGATTTGGAATTGATTAATGAGATTCAAAACGGCGGGCAGTGTCACGAGTATATGGGGTAAGAAATCGAAAATCGTATTTTTTTTTTTAACAAGGTTCATTATATTCCTAGATAACTAAACAACACAAGCATCACAGAAAAAATAATTTATTGAGGTATAAAATGTATATAGGGACTTTCAAAATGAAATTTACAAACTTAAAAAAAATAAACACTGCACATTACAAATAAACAAAATTTATTCCTCCTCATAATCACTAGATTGTAAAAACTACACTTTGATCTTAGCCAATAGGCCGAGAAGCGATAAAGGATCCATCAATTCCTTTATAAAGAAAACGAAATAGAACAGGTTAAGCATTTTTCTTATCTAGGTGTACTATTTTCAAATTCGGCCTTGTTCTTAGAAGCCAAAAATAACGCTGTGACAAAGTTTAAAGTAGCCAATGCATCACTGCACAAAATACTTTCTAAATCAAAATGCCAGAACTGGGACGCTATCACCAAATTATATAGAGCTTTAGCTAAAAGTGTGCTTTTGTACTGTGCTCCTATTTGGAGCCTGAGATATATAGACAGCCTGGAACAAGCACAAGTAAATTTCTTCAAAAGACTGTTACTGCTCTTGAGGTGTACCCCGAACTACATTATAAGAAATGAAATAGGTATTGACCACATATTTATTTCAATAATAAAATCTAGTATTCACTGGCTGTGTAAAATCTTAAGAATGGAAAATGACAGGCTAGTCAGGTTATGCTATAATAGGTTATTAGTACTGGACCAGTCACCGGCAAACAAGCCACAATATAATTGGGTTACCCAGGTTAAAAGTATTTTCACTACAGACTTCATAAACTTATGGCTCAACCAAGACCACAATCTGTTTAAATCAAACCTAAACAAAATAATTTCCTACCACAAATCACTATTAAAAAATATGGACCTCGAAAATATTTCGCTGTCTACTTGCTGCCCATTGTACAGCAACCTCATTCATATATCCGGATCCCCCAGAACCATCTAACCACCAACATCCCTTTCCCATTACAACAAACCATCAGCCAGATTAGAACTGTTAGTAAATATTCCATGAAGTTTAGTATAAACAATATTACCCATAAAATAGATCCAAACTCTCAATGTTTATTACGTAAAACACACGCCAACGAAGACATATACCACTTACTGATCAACTGCCCAACATACATCGATATCAGAGCTCAATATTATCCAGAAATAGCAACATCCAATAGTAAAATAGAACTCCTTCACAATAGACTTTCATCCAATAGTAAATATGACCTTATAAAACTATACCAACTGCTAAACAACATACTAAAATACCGCTCCGCTCTCCTACACCAGTAGACAACTAACTGATTACAAACACCATGTATCTTCTCCCCGCATCACAAAATATTCACCCAATGTGCTATATTTTATTTTTAGTTTAGTGTGCCGCTGTAATTATTTATTAATGTGTTAATATATTTATTTATGTTAATTTATGTTGATATATTTATTGTAATTTTGTTTGAATACCTCTGCTGCATCTGTTTTATTATTATTATTTACTTTTTTTTACATGCTCTCAATGGTTTATTGATATATAATATATTACAGTATGTTCTACAATTATCATAAGTTATATTATGGATCACTAGATTATAGATTCCTACTAACCACTACTAAAAAATATTGTGCATGGCCATTGCTCCTGCTATAAGGAGAATTCCTTTATAAGGAATAAATAAATAAATAAATAAAAAAATAGATTGTAAAAACGACTAACATTTTCTCTTAACTGTAAGTATATATTAATATACATAAATATTTTTAATGTTCAGTTTTAGGTGATAAACTATATACTAACTCTTTTTTCATGAGCCTAGGAGTCGCATCACAGTTGTAGCATTTTTGTGTAGGAATCGTGTCACTTGAAATGTTTCACACACTACCATCTATCATAGTAAAAATCATTTAGTCTACATCTATTTCCTCTAGTACCATGGTCGACTCGCACTTCACTTGGGATCAGATTCGCAATTGCTTGGTCCCTATTGTCGTGCTCAGATTCAATTATTAAACACGATTCCTTTGCGAAAATAAAGTTTAGTAGCCGACAAAATAACGTGAAAGACGGAGTTTTATTTCCACACAAAACTTTGTTATTTGCATATCAGAAGCAATGCTATGGTAGTGGTCGACAAGAATAATGATCACTAAGTTTGATTATGGTGTAACCGCACGAATTGTCTTATATTCTCCTTACCTTCATCCGAACAATCAGATAAATTATTTTCATGCATATCAAATAAACCATTGTCATCAAATAAACCATAAACTTGCACTATTAAGTCTATCAAATAAACCATCGTTTCCTGGTGCTTGGTTCAGTACTGTGCCAGACTTCGTACAGTAAAAGAATTGGTTTTGAAATCTAAAACCACAATATAACCGTAAGGAGCAGCCAAAAGCAGATAAACTAGGTATCAAATTAAATAAGAAGAAATGTACTATTTATGGTTAAAGTTATTTTATGTTTTTTAGAAAATCATTTCCAAAGTTTAAAAATGATGAAAATTTCTTATGTAATATTAAACAATAGATCTTACCCATTTTTGCACTTTTGGTCAAGATTAGTCAATGAACAATTCACTCAAGTCTGGCACTTTAACAAGTGAATTGAAGAATTAAAATGTTTAAGTAATAAGATGGTAATAGCCAAAGTAAATATATACTGACCGAACCAGTTTCATACTTTTTATTTTTATCAACAATTCAAGTTAATCCATAGCTTTAAGCTTTTGTTCTTATTTTGAAATTTTGATGTTTCTTTTTCTTTTCTAAGATTCTAAATTTTATATTAGCCCTCAAAAAAGAAAAAAAATATTTTCAAACTTAATTTTCTTATTTTTGAACACTGCTCGTGACACTGTGCGGTGACTTGAAACCTAGGGAATAATGAAGCTTAATCTCGGCTTAGCCAGATATCGGTAAAGAATTTTGCTTGAACACTTGTTCTGTTAATATTGCTGACTTCAAGACCCATCATGGTGATATAGTACTATTTTTTTTTTGTAAATGTATAATATGCAAAAACCCCATTAGGGAGTACGGTTAAAAATGCAGTTATTTTTTAACGGCTAAAAATATATATGAAATATCGCAGAGTATTCAAAATAGATTGTATTGAGATGGGCTGTTTGATTAAGATTGATAAAATGTCCTTACAATTAGTCTGCAGGAAAAATTACTAGTGGGGAGAGTGGGCCTTTTTGTCCTTTTTGCCGACCCAGTTACCTAGCCGTTTTAGTAATTTACAATTCGTTTCTCGTGGCCGCCAAGAAATAAATAATAATGGAACAGGCGGGAGTAAAACACAGAACGCTATGAACCGGACTTTTCAAACTACTCGGCCGACACTTCCTCTTAACTGCGCAAATAAATAATATTTAAAAAAAAGTCAAACAGTGTTTACATACGTGATGAATTGAGCAATAGATCCGGATAATCCGGATAAGGAGAGTAATAGTCTTCCTCTTCGGCGGAGCTGTTGGCGAGGGTGGAGGAGGATGTGGAGGCGTTGAGGGACGGAGTCGGACCTGCACCAAGCGACGGGGCCGGGGCAGAGCTCAGCGGCACTGGGATCTCGGTCACCCAGCCTCCTGCAACATCACAAATAAATTCAATCTTTTACGTTTAAATTGTAAAATATCCTGTTTCTTTTAAGTATTGATGAGGTTTTGACTCAATCTGGTTCCACATCTGTACAACTTACTAATGTTGAAACAGCACATCTTCCATCTGCTGTATTGCAAAGTTACAAGATTAATGAAACATAAGACTAAAAAAAAAAAAATATACGACAAAAATATTCTTCAATAAATTCCTTTTGTAAAAATCCTAGATTTTGTGAAAAAATGAATCTATAAATACAGAAAAAAAAATCTATAAGTAAGCTGCAAATTCTGTAGAATCATAAAAATAAATCATACTTCTTGCTCTTATTTTGCATATTTATATAAATTAGAACAAAAGTTGAAAAAAAATGAACTATGCGTGCTCTATGCTAATATGTGCTCTCCTGTAAAATTTTACAAAAGTGGATATAAAACCTTTCAAAACTAAACGATTCAATTGATTAGTGAAATATAATTCTTCTCTGGTCATAACGCTCACTACTTTCAACGTCATATTTAAAAAAAAGCATGATTGAATTTAAAGTTCAAAAGTGGAATATAAATTGTTCTGAATACCGATTAAGTCTCCATTTCAACTTTTTACTCTGCAGCGGTTCGCTGATTTTTTTAACTCGGTTTGAAGAACAAAATATTTTTTTTTATTTGATTATGATTCATGACGTTTTATTTAAATTTAAAAATAAAGTAATAAAATAAAAATTTAATAGATGCTGCTTTGATTAAAATGAAATCTTGCAAATATATACTATTATTTAAGCTCATTCAGAGGGCAGTCGTAACTAAAATACCCGATTTTCGAGATATGAAGCTGTTAAACGGAGTGAGCAATATGTATAATATAGGTTGTTTTGGAGAATTTTAGAAAAATTGTCATAAAACTGAATGAAAACTTTTAATATTTTATATCAACGCTTCTTCATTTTATGCCACAATTGAAAATATAAACATTTTATTGCCTTTTTTGAAAGAAGACGAAAATGCATTTATTTACAAAACTTTTTTTTATCTTCTCACAGTCACTAAAAATATTAGATTTTTGAGATATGGCGTTCTTGAAAAGAGGGATAGTTTCGCACTCAATCGCTAACAATGCGTAGTTAGTTCAATTTTGGATGCTTAATGTTCGTCAAGGTACCCTAAAGATTACTAAGGTTATCATGTTCTACTCCGCCGAACCCTTTGTTGCCCTCTAGTGATTACTGCCCGGCCATGCTCGAAATAATTATTAACCGATCCAGGAGGAAATTAACGAAAACAGTTCCTATGAAAAATAGAAAAAATAAAAATAAATAAATAGTTAATTCTTTGGATTTTCGTCTAATAATCTATCATTTTATCAGAAGTTATTGATGGATATTTCGGTTATTCGAGGTTTTTTTTCTTCTTGGTAAGTTTCTTCTTCATAAATATGATAAATTTAACAATTTGTTGACTAAACAAAAGCACAAAATAACCACTATTTCATTTAATGGTTAGATATCCTTCTTCTATGAAGTCTTCTATGAAGTCCACAACTTCTACATACTACAAGGTATTTATATTACAATGAAACTTTATTAGTTATCTATCAAAGCTACCTCGTAATTGGCCTAATTTTTACACAAGGGTAGATTCCATCTAGATCGTATTAATAATATTTAAATAATTAGTAATATTTAAAAGGATGTTGAAATGGTGGATAAAAATATCACAGATGCAAGACCATCCAATGCTAGAAAATATTATAAAAGCTTTGTTGAGATCCATTCAAAAACGTATATAAAACATAATTAGGGCAGCCAGCTTATAAAACTATTCTCCAACATAGGGACCAGAGATGGCTAGGATTATCAAAACTTAAATTATATATAAAATTATTGTCATGATCTTCAAGAGACGAAGAAAAAACATCTAACAAGTTTGGATTTTGATAGTGTAGCCCATCACGAATTTCCTATGGGAGTTTGCCTACAAGGTCAACAACAAGCTGAGGGTACTTGCTCAATTACGGATGGCGGGTAGGAATTACGCACGGTTATCAGTAACAATAATATTAATAATAATAATCAACCAAGTAAACTATTATTTCAAATGATAAATTATTTCAATTTATGTTAAATGTATAGGATTTGTACCGGAGGGTACAGAACATCGCCTGTCCAGAGCCTCTATGTCGAGAGTTCAGAGCCCTCGTGGATGATAAGAAGATCCCCCCTAATTCCCTAAAAGGGGATCTTTTCTATTTGCCGGCCTCAAGTGATTTAACTGGGAAACAAGTGATAACATATGTTATAGAAATATAACCTAAAATAAAATAGTCTGTAATTAAATGCTGAAATTAAAACTAATCTTTATTAAAAACTAAATAAATATATATATGATATCAATATCTTAATTGTCAGGAGGCATAAATTTGGAAATATATTTCAAAATAACTTCAAAAAGGTCGTCATTCATGTTACGCTTCCGCCACATAAACTCACATAGGTATGAGTCTAGAAGGGATCTCGCCGTACCACATTCCACTTTGTTTCGCACTTTGCCTTTCCCCACATACTAGCTGCAATATCTTTGTTTGTGAAGAATCCCTTTGGACTGCAAGAAGGTCACTGCACTGGTTTTGTCTGGAATTTCCTTTACAATCTTTAACAGACCCATCTTTATTGAACACTGAATAACTGTTTATATTACCCGAATGTGTACAAACTATAAGGTTTTTAGGTTATAAAATGCCATGTGATAGTATTTCTATAACATATGTTATCACTAGGTTCCCTTGAGGCCGGCAAATAGAAAAGATCCCTAAAATATATTGCGAAATCGGCATCTCTATCGAAGTACCCACCATACCCAGCTGCTGTGAAAACAGAATATAAGGACCAGAGGGAGATAATAGCGCGAAGGACTACAAAGTTGGTCCCAGACCTTGGCGAGAACATGGGCTTACATCACATTCAAAAATATCCAGAAGAAACTAAACGTCCTTGTAAACTAAAATCCATTATAATAAAGAGACAAAAAAACAGTTTTATCAATTTGTTTGTTTATCAAATCACTTCCTTCTTTCCCATTTTTCCGATGTTTCAATTATGCTATTTGGGGCTGAGACAAGTCCAAAGAAACAATGATCGTAAGAACCGGTCTCGTCCATTGTTTCACAAACGGTATAAATTACCCGACTTTGTTTTATAGATTGCAATAGATTAGAAAATGATTAAAACTAAAGATACTAATAAAGTAAGCACTCATATTGAAAGTCAAAGGCCCTATTGAGATTTAGAATAATAAAAATATATACGCATAAAAAATAAATCTTTCAAATCAACATACCTAATTAAATAATTTTCGAACTCTTAACTTTGATTTACTTAAAATTTGAAAAATGTAGCTTAGTCTTCTTGTCTTCCAAGGTCCACGTATATAATTGATACAGATAATATTTAATGATGATATTGACATGAAATGCATTATTCATTTCGGCTTAAGCATATATTCATAGATCGATATGAAGATTTTAGGATCCCGTATTCTAAAAATAACAGACTTATTTAGCTTAACGTTTATGCATAACTAATTTCGAAGCATGTAGCAGAATAAACAGCAGCAAGAGTGAATAGACAGCCAATAAAAACAACAATAATGGGGGTTGTGAATGTGGGCGCTGAGGGATGGAGCCTAGGGTGGATGTAGGACCGAGGACTGATGTACTAACTTGTTCGGCCCAACTTTCCGCTCTAATCAGGGCTTGGCCCGTCCTGGTGTGCACCCTATTCATACACAGCCCTAAATATTTCACGTCATTAACTTCAGGATCAGCGAGAAGGCAAGAAGTTTGGCCTCTTCGCCTCGTCTCACAGATTGAGCACAAGTTTAGTCGAGTAATAAACGATCCAAGGAAGCGGGTTAAACCTCATAATATGGCCAATATCTATTCAATTTCATCATTCAGTACATACTTATTTAGGCGATCACTAAGAATGTACATATGTAAGACTTGTTAATGAATGAATTTAAAAGGAGTTACTGAAAACGGAAACTACAGTGTATATTTCCTATATAAATACTATATAAGGTATATGTACCTTCATGGTTTGCGTTTTTCAAAGACCTTTTCACGAATAATACAAATACGACAAATCTTCCAATTCATCTATCTAAACGCTAATATCAAGTGGCACATACGCAATTCAAGGGAAGAAATCTGTTATTGGCAATTTAAAATCTCGGTTACGAATAGTATTGATATCGGAAAACTAAAGGCCGGTTTGCACGGTTTGATTTTTGGAACGAAGTTTAGAGCAAGGAACGCCTGGGGCCATTGCAATGGATCAAATAAACCTTGTAAAGAGACGGTAAAGTTTTTTGATGATCCTGGGATGATTAGTAACCTGTGATTATTAATATTCTCACTAAACATAAAAACACAACCGTGTAAATAGGCCTATCTGGTCCTTGTTAATCGCCTCTGAAGGTCACATAGCGAAGCAGCATTTAGTTCCAAGCATCGCTCCAATATCATAACCCTATAACAGTACTTGAATAATTTAAAAGGACTATTCATTTCTGTTCTGAACACTTATATGGTAAGAATGAAAAAACTCAAATACTTTTATTTCTTTAATGCAACAGCTGGTATTATTTTTCAAAAAAAACTTTTAAGAAAAAATAAAATAAAAAGATGATTAAGGCTGGTTTTTCGTCTGCCCGCAGACTTTTTATAAATTTGGTATTTTTTTTTAAAGCAAAAGCTTTTATTTTTGTTTTCAAGATAAAAAAATTCAAAACTTTGTCAAAAACGACAATTTCTCAGCTGAATAAAGTTGAAACTGATTTCGAACAAATGAACTCGGAAAAAGGGGAAAATTGTATATCCAAGCATCTTTAGAAAAAGGGTAAAAGAAATTTAGAGAGGAGAAAGAAAAACGGCATGCCGGAACTGTATGAAGGGCGGGCGAGAAGAAAGGGCAGAGTGAAAGAATGAAAAAGTACTGGAGGGGCAGGAAAACTAAAAAGGATAGAAAATCCAGGATAAGCTGTTTCAGGTGGACCATTGTCGTCCAACATTATTGATTCAAGAAATGCCTATTGTTTTTACCTTTCGATTGAAATTATTATTTTTATAACTTAAATTTTAAAGATTATTTTTTCAGAACCGAAAATTTCAACTATTGCACTGGCGCAACTAGCACATCGCAAGTAGCAGGTGGCAAATTCCACGGGCCTCGGCACAAGGGGGGCCTGCTTTGTTGACAGAATTTTTTTCTTATAAATGTCTCTTTCTTAATTTAACTCTACTATGTGAAGTATTTGGCTTCTCTATTTATATCTCTACGCAATATTTTATACATAAATAGATAAAAGATAGAGAGAAATAAATAGATAGATGAATACACCTATATATTTCTACATGTATTATTTATTTTTCTTCCTGCCTTGTTGCATTTTATTCGCATATAGCAGAAGTTAAGCCACTAACGGTTTCAAACTATTTTGGTATTTTTTTTTTAGCAGAAAATAATAACGAAAAATGCAATATCAAATTATTTATCTGTGATACTATCATTAGCATACAGTCACATTTTTATGTATATGACAAACAGCTACATTTTTAAATTTCGAGCAAGAAGTTTAGGGGGCCTCAAAATTTTCTCCGCCACGGGCCTCCGGAATCGTAGTTGCTTAACCTAGTTCGTTATTAGCCTAATAAAATATATCAGTACTTTATAATTATTAAAACTAGGCATTTTATAAAAGATTATTATTTTATATTAATTACAATTACTAATGGAAAATTAGTTTGAAAATATTATTACAGATAACTGCAAAATACTAAAATAATATGTGAATAAAAGCCTAATTTTGTAAATAAATTTTGAAAATGTGGGATGCCAAGATTGAACGAGGATATCCAAAAAATCATTTTCCAGGATAAAGTATCTAAGATTTTTAAATTAAAAAAGATTAGATTAAAAGCACTGTGGTTTAATATAAATAATGACATTGAGCAAGTTTATTTATAAGGCACCCAAGTAACTAATTAGGTACACAAAGATCATTTCTTAGATCGAAAATATTAATGGAGCGTTTTCTTCATATAAAAATTCATCCCTAAAATTTTGAGAGACACCCTTTTTTTAAATACCGATATGATACTCTTTTAGATCAAGAGGAATAAAAACTCTATGCATTGAATATCATCAGCCGATTTTATTTTTTATTCGAAATTTCGAAATAAAGAAAACTATGTATATATGGACCTTAAAATACAAGGGGTCTATGTTACATTTCTGAAAAGTCGTTTTTACATATTTTTTCTGCTATTTTCACTTCTTCACATGAAATATTTTTACTTCAATTACTATATTTTAAAGAAAGCTGAATTTAAATTTTCGAACGATCATCCTTTTTTTATTCTTATGTTTAATCAGCAGTTGATTATATACTTTATAAAAGAGACTTGTAAAACGAAGGTATAATATGCTTGCTCTGTTGGCTGCTACTTATCTGTTAATTAATTTATCTTATTTTTCAATGTTTTTCATATATTTAGTTACCTGGTACTTGATTGTACACGGAAAAATCATAAGTATGATTTTCTAAATTGTTCCTGCAGGGCCATTTTCTTTTTGCTCTTGCCATTAAACTTGTTTTATTTATATTGTACTTCAGTGGCGAATCCAGAAATTTTCTGAGGGGGGCGCACTTTTTTTTTTACATTTCATGAGTAATGAAAGCCCTAATTTAAAATAAATATATACATATATATACATTAAAGACATAAAGACGTTGTAAATTACTGTAAATGTTTAAATACAATTCATTTTCAATTAATGGACTTGAAAAATGACTAAATACAGCTCATTTTTATAGAAATAGTTATACTTTATCAGTGTCCTCAACTCTCAGGGGGGGGCACCCCCCACGCCCCTCCCCTGGATCCGCTACTGTTGTACTTAAGACACTTTATTTTGGCTTCCTACTCCTAAATGATATTCGAGCTAAACCCAGCCACGCTTTGGCTCACCGTAGTATTAATTTTTAGGGAAGTAAATGGATGTGTTCCAATGAAATTTATCAAACCATCATTTCACATAGCAGCCTACTTTAAATTAATGTCGAACAAAAAAGGATTATAAATCTTCGCTGACATTTTTAAAATTTTATATATAAATACTCTTCAACTAAACAGGAAAGAACATTATGTATTCCATCGGGGATATTAATTGATATCCCGGTATGTAACGGTAGAAAAACATGCTGTCAAAAATAAAATAGGCCACAACTCCGTTAATAATTGTCCTGCTTCGGTGATTTTTTTTCCATATTGTAGCGAAGAAAGGTAACTACAATTTTACACCATGATAATGGACAACAAGTTTTTCTAATCTTTGTAATATTGTAACGCTTACATGGGTTAACAATTTTTATTCAAAGAAAAATAACAATTTACAATGCCACAAAAATTATTGAAACACAAATAATTAAACAGCTTACAAAAATTATCACTTTGTAACACAGAAATAACCATATGACTTGAGCTTCAGAACAAGACTAACAAGACTGGAGAGTCCATCGCTTGTTATATTTACTCGTAAAGAGAACAGCATCGAAGGCTCTAGGCCAGCGTAGATGTTACTCTGAGAGGTTGTTCCAAATATTAGTTCGTTCCTACAATTCCAGAACTATTCCAAACCAAATGCTTTGTGTTTTCTTTCACGTTACACTATATTTTCCATTGGATGTAATAGCAAAAGCGGATTGGATTGGATTCCATTCCATTGGATGTAATAGCAAAGTAGATATGACTGTTGCATACAGCTCTTGCATTTTTATATTTAATATTACATTTATAACTTCTATTTTTCTAAAGAAATCATATTTTTTCGGCTTTCTAAGCTCAATCGCTTTGGAATTACTCCTTCCCCAACCCTTCATTACGATGGAAGAAGACAAGAGGTTTTCCACGACTGGGAGAATCGAAGGGTACACAAAAGGGAGGATTTATGTAGGAAGGGACACAATGGGACAATGGGGCAGAGCCTGTCCGTCTGTCACGGGGCAGCGGCCTCCTGTCGGCGGTGGTCGTCGATTGTCGGGAGGGGGGCAACTCTCTATTCAGCATTTTCAATTCCCTCATAGCATCCATCCCCCTTCCCTTAATGGTATGCCATTTCCTTATAGCGGAATTCATCCAGCATAAAGGTTATCATCAGAATATCAAATACAAATTTAACCAGTAGTATCTTTCTTTGAAGATTTTTAAATATTATTATCTTTAAATATTTACAAAGTATTTAAATAGGTACAGAAAATTTACATTAACTAAAATTTTCAAAGTCGCACAAGGCTATAATAGAATCCAGTTTTTTTTTTGTCAATTTAATTAGAATTTATTAATCTATGTATTATATTCATAGGTAAGAAGTTTAGCATGTTCTTGTAGAATTTCATTCTAAATCGTACATATATAATTATTTTCTTATTTTTCGTATATTGGAGAAGAGTAAAATAAGAATATTAATATTCCAAACGTTCTTGTTCATAACTTTTTGTACTTTATCAACAAATATGCAAAAACCTTTAGCACGTTTTTTTTGTAAAGTATTTTGTATGTTTCTTCCTCAACAGTTATGCAAGGAGGAGATGTAAAGAAATAACGCTCAACCCCTCCTTCCTCCTATAATTATTATTTAACTATTATTACTATCTTTATGGAGGCTTGGTGTGCCCACAAAGTGAGTAATCGCACAAATATATAACACAAATACAGAACTGAGAGCTTAGGAGTACTCTGCTTATTCACTGAGCTGCTTTGTTCCATTTAGTACATACATAATAAAACAACATTATTGCTTATTAGTTTATGCATATCTGTCTCCTTAGAATAAAAATTTTACCATCGAGGTGAATTCATAAAACATGATTCACCCTTAGATAGAATGTAACATGATCGTTTGCTTAATTGAACGTTCTAATTAAATACTAACAAGTTAACTTACTTTTAATTGCACTGGCAGAAAGTGAAGTAAGACAACTGAGTATCCAAAGGAGGCATGTCTCTTGCATCTGAAATCAAATAATGTTTATTAAAAATAAGTTGAACATATTTTTAACTGTCAAACTTCGATTAGAATGAATAGGATATAAATCTTATTATTAGTTATAGATAATCTTAATAAAGCAATATTATTGCTTTATTAAGATTAAACCTATTTTTACGTATAGTAAAAGTGACTATTAGTTGTTAAATGTCACTTACATATTGGAAGGAAAAAAGGAATTAAGGATTGAAAAAAATTTCTTTAAAACAAGACTGTTAATTTTAATTTTATATAGGATCAGACAATTTGGAGGGTTTTTTTTTTTACTGAGAATATTTTTGGCATTTATAATAAAACTAAAACTTCTTTTTTCTGACCGGTTCCAAAAATATTATTGGAAGACAAATAATAAAAATGACACAAAATAAAACAAACAAGAGTTTACGATTAAAGAGTCAAGTAGGAACATTAGGAGTATGATAAGAGAGGTGGCGATTAGTTTTTATTTTTTTATAATATCATATTTTCATTATTTTATTTTTTCCATTTACAAAAATTCAATATTTGGTTAAGGTAATTGATAGCTGTGCCCATTAATGTTACACGTCTGCCTTGTAGTGGATAGAGGTGAATCAATTAGGTTTTCTCAGAACCCAAAAAATATATCACTTATCACTTTCATCCAGCTGACCTTTCAATCAGTTATCCAGTCAGGTCCTAAGTTAATAATAATTATAACTTTGAATAAGATCAATGTTTTTTTATAAATGTTTTTACTTGGGGTGTTAGAAAAAAGATTAGTGTACACATTTCCGGTCACCCAATATTTCTAAATCCTTATTTTTTTATTCTCAGTCGCATCACAGGCAAACGGGATATGCATAATCCATTTCTTAATGATATTATTTCAGAATTTTATGTAGGATAGTAGCAACTAATAACTAATAATAAGCCGAAGAAAGGACATCATCATCTACCAACTCAAGGATCACCATTGGAAACTAAAATCTTAATCAGGTATGAGGCAGGTGATGACCCAAAAAGTTGCTAATTATGTACAACTATGGTATCCACAGTTATCAAAACCAACTTCTTTGTAAACACGTTCATCCAGACCCTTCTCAAGCCTTCTGTTATAACCTCTGTAAGTAGAACTTATTCAGCTGACTATGGGACCGCTCTTAAGTGCAACATAGACATTTTTCTACAACAAAGGACAGGATTGGATGTTTAATTTTTTTTTTTTATAAATCGCACTGGTATCTGTGATGTGTGTCACACTAAGTATATCACCAAGTATGTTAGTCTATTAGTTGGTAAGTATTTTTACAAAACGCAAAGATGTGAAAAATAAAACTTTTAAATTAAGACAGACCATCCTGACCTCCAATTGAAAATCATTACTATTGAAGTCTCAACTTGTTCTTTGACGCTAATTAATGAATATTCCTATGAAAGAACCACGACAAGACAAATATAAAACAAAAGGAAATGAACTTTTGATAACTTGTTTTATTTTTAATTATATTATCTCATATTATCTTTTGTATGAATTAATGAGCAATGAGGACAATTGAAAGTTATTTCCTTAAAAATTTAATTGAAAAATGCGGTCGAATGAGAAAAAAAAAGGAGGGAACGAGTTTCAATTCTTTCTTTTTTTCCAGTTGATAAAAACCCGACGAATGGGTGCCGAGGCCTGAATGCCCGTTCCCAAACACAGAAGCCCAGTAGTAACTTTTTTATTTCCTTTTTTCCCCCAGTTTCTGATAGACAAGCTGTGAAGTGACGCTAAAACGACTATAAAGGGAATAAGGATAAAAAACTTTCCATTTAACCAACCAGTGAGTCGAAGGAAAAATCACAAATTCTTTTTAGTACTAACAGTTTCTATCAAATTACAGAATACCTTTAAGCCCTGAGTAGTATAGAATTTCATTTTTGGGAAGAAGTCCCGGAATATTGTTTCATAGATATCGGCTTTATTTTAATCGTGGGTCGGGGGGTTGGGGGGTTGAAGCCAAAATTTAATTTACCATGCGAAATGCGCTTGATCATATTATTGAGGCAAAATTCATGATGTTGAGGTTTCTCAAGATGTGTTTAAACAAACAACTAGCACTGGCCACATCATTTACATTAGCTTAAGGCCTCTTTCCGGCCTTTCATGTTTTTTTCTTCGACGATCGTCAACACAGTTGCTAATTGTCTGTTTTAATCTATTATTATTAATTATATTATATTATATATTATATTATATTATATACATTATTTAGAATAGAATAAAGGCTTGAGGAACCCGAAAGCCCGATGCCGACACCACCGATCGCTCCCTAAACACCTTCATCCACATCCCCCCGTCTAATCCCAACTCCACAAGATCAGCCTTCACTGAATCCTCCCACCTTCGCCTAGGCCTTCCCTTTGGACGTTTTCCAGTCGGTAAAGCGTCTATCAGTGTTTTAGGAATTCGTTTGCTGCTATGACTCGCAATTTTGAAAGGCCACATATCTCATATGTTTTCCGGGTACGGTTCTCGCAGTTCTACATTATTCTCGTGTTGAATCGGCCCAAATATTCTGCGCAGTACTTTATTTTCAAAGAGCTTAAGGCGTTGGTCATCCCTTACAATAAGCGGCCATCACATCCGTATAGAACCATCGGAAGAATTACTTCTTCTTCTTCTTCTTCTTCCTACTATGTGCCTTTCAGCGTGGAGGCGCCTCAGTTCAAGCCAGCCATGCACCCCGATCCATAACCAGCGCTTTCATGTCATTCAGGCCTCGTCCTCTTTTCTGTCCTAGCCTGGTGATGTGGTCTGTCCACGCTAGTCTAGGTCTGCCCCGGGGGCGTCTTCCAGTCGGCTAGCTTCGAAGTACTTCCTTTGGTCCCTGTCCTCTTCCAAACGGTCAAGGTGGCCAAACCATTTCAGCTGCCTCTTTTCAATGATTTCCCTTACAGCTGATACTCCCAGGTCGTTGATTCAGACCAAATCTCTCCTGGTTCGGCCAGCCCCTCCTCAAGTGCCTCATTTCTGCGGATGTTACTCGGCTCCAGTGGGACCCAGCTTTCGCTTCCTTAGAGTAGAATCGGCAAGTATATGACCTTGAAGATGTGCAGCTTCACTCTCTATCCATCTCTCTTTTTCCTGCAACTGTGTTGCATAGGTGACAGTAAACATTGTTCGCCTTCCTGATCCGGTTGAAAACCTCACTATCAATCTTTCCATTCCTGCTGATGACTGTTCTAAGGTAGGTATATTCCTCTGCCATCTCTAAGGTTTCTCCTCTACATCGGATCTCCACATTCTCAACATCTCGGCCTATATGCATCACGTTGCTCTTACTTGCATTGAGCATCATTCCCATTCTCTCCAGCTCAGCTTCCCATTCTATGATTGCTTGCTGCAGGTTTTCTTTTGAATCTGCTAAGAGGACAATATCGTCAGCAATATCGCTTGAGTAAGTACTGTCCTCATATTCCACTTACCCACAACTGTCCGCGCTGTCCTTTGCTTGCATATTTTTAGGATCTCGTCCATAAATATGATAAATAGTAAAGGGCTAAGGCTGTCTCCCTGTTTTACTCCTTTATTCATATCGAAGGCTTCGGACTCTCTTCCGTTTATTCTTATTATGCCTTTAGTTAGGCAATATGTGAATTTTATTGCATCTATGGACTGGGGAGATTTTTAGCGGCTATAGCTGCCCATATTTCATGTCTAGGACTGAATCGAATGCTGCCTTGATATCAAGGAAAGCCAGAAACATACTTTTCCCTCGTTCCCATGACTTTCCAATAATAGTACCGAGAGAGAATATGTGGTCCTAGGTCTGGCGTTTTGGTCTGAATGCTGCCTGCTCCTCCTCAAGGTTTTCTTCCACGAATATCCTCAGCTTACATTCTAGAATGGATGTGTAGAGCTTGTAAACCACCTGGGAGAGGCATATAGGTCTGTAATTCCTGCAGTCGCTAGAGCTTCCTTTCTTGTGTATAGGAATGAGAATGTTATACTCCCACTCCTTTGGCACATTTTTTTGAGAAAAAGCTGTTTGGAAGAAAAAAGCTGCAGTTCTGGTCCTCCAAATTTAATTAGCTCTGGAGCGATACCATCATTCTCTGCTGCTTTGCCGGTCTTCAGCTTTTCTATAGCCCTTTCCACATCCTCTTCCCAGATTATATCATCATAATAATCTTAGTCTATTACCCTAACGTCAGCTGTCCCCTCGTTAACACCGGAAAGCACCTCAGGGTAATAACGGTTCCATCTCTTCAGAATTTCCTCATCTCTAGAAACCAGTAATCCTCTTTCGTCCTTCATTTTTCTTATAGGCTTATTCGTCTTCCCTTTTAACGCCTTAATATTTTTCCAGAAAATTTTAATATTTTCCTTGTAGTCATTTTTTAGGCTCTGGCCAAATTGCTCCCAGCTCTTCTTCTTTCTTTGCCACTCTTACTACTTGTTAGGCTTCATTCCTTCCCCGGACGTAGAGCTCCCAGTCCGCTGCACTCTTGGTCCTATTGTATGCTTTCCAAGTCAGCTTTTTCCTTGCAATTGCTGCTTTTACTCTCTTGCTCCACCACTTTGTTCTTTTTGCTTTAGCGGAGATTGCTGCTGTTCCACATACTGTTTCTGCTGTCTCTAGGATAGTAGATTTTTCATTTCTTCCCACATGCTGTCCACGTTTCCTTCCTTAGTGCACATCTGGAGTTTCTGAGTCAGGAGTTCTGCATACTCTATTTTCTTCTCTGGTGACTGCAGCTTTGCTATATCTATTTTATAGTATTTCCTCTTTTGTTCCTTCCTAGATTGGAGGATTTGAGTGTCTGCAATCAAGAGATAATGGTCTAACCCTATTTCTGCCCCTCTAATGACTTTAACATCTTTAAATTATCTTCATATATTTCTGCTATATAGAAAATAATCTATAATGCTATTAGCGGTTCTCTCCTCTCCAGAAAATGTGATCTTATGTACTGGTTTATGTGGGAACATGGAGTTGCCAATAAGATCATAATCAATGCAGAGTTCTATGAGTCTTTGACCGTTTCTGTTCCTGGTATGTTCTCCTCCATGCATTCCCATAACACCGTGTGCTGCAGCATGGTATCTTCCACTCCTTGCATTTAGGTCACCCATTATAATTATAGCTCTGTTCCGATTTTGTCCTCTCATGAATTCTCTCTCAAGATCTGTATAGAACTGTTCTATATCTAGAACATCGGCATCCTCTCTTGGGGCATAAACTTGTATGACAGTTACTTTACCTATCGAGAGTTCCATGTTTGCCACAATTATTCTTGAAGAGATGGGCTCCCAGTCTTCTACTTTAGCAAACATTCTTTCCGTCATTATCATGCCAACCCCCTCCTTGGCCCGCAGTCCAGCCGGCACTCTAGAATATATGAGTACATAACATTTGTCAAGCCTCAATTCTCCTTGCCCTTTCTTCCTTACTTCGCCGATTCCAATAATGTCGACCCTGTAGGACTCCATCTCCTCCACTATTTCGACCTCTTTGCCAGTTAAAGTCTTAATTTTCCATATTCCTATTCTTGTGTTCGGAAGAATTACAGTTTTGTAAATTATATTTTTTAAATTTCAGGACAGAAGGCATGAGCTACGTAATTTTGCAACTTTAGCTAAGTAATTTAGAAACATAGCAAGAATTTCCTGCCTTTAACTTAGCCTTAATTTCCTCTTCAATTTCGTTTTTTCTAGTTCTTGTAGAATATATCGTTATGATCGTGCTTTACATTGGTTTTTACGAAATCGACCGTTTGAGTCGAAACAAGTCTCATTTTATAGATTTTGAAGAGGCCAACACGGGTAACACTGGGATATACAGCTAGTATATTATAATATAACATAATTTAAAAAATATTTTAAATAAAAGAAAATGATAATTAATTTATTTAAAATAAAAATCTCTAATCTCAAGAAAAGAACAACAGAAAATATTTTTTAGGCTTAATCAAATATAATTTTCTAAAATATGTTCAGCTTTCTGGAGTACCAAGTTGGAGTACATTGGTTTAGAAAACGACAAGAGTAACTTCAACTTCAATACACTTTAGGTGGCTAAGTTCTAGAGCATCTTAAAACATCTCGATGTTAACAAATGACATGATTCACAATACACTTGAAAAGCTAATTGCCAGGTATACATTTGATTAGATACTACTGAATTAGTGAACCCTCTCTATATCCTATTTAATATAGATGGGTAAGGAGTATCAGAGTGAAAATATTAGTATACACTGCCTCAAGGAAGTAAGATCAAGTTTGACCCCACATATCTGTCGTCCAATGCAAGATAGGTCTATGTCCTGTTCCGTAGTATATGTCAATAGGTGAACAAAAAATGAATATTTTTTCTATCTCTCATCCATAACCACTACATCTCCTAGATGGGGCGGAAAAGAGGACGACGGCGAAGAGGAAAACGACTCTATAAAGGGGTTGGGTGGATCGCACCCCCAGGCATGGCCTCGCTGAGAAAATATGAAGGTTAGAAGAAGAAGCACTGGAAGGAAACATACTTTTCGAATGGGTTCTGTGCTTCAATGCAGTTCCCAAGGGCATTTGTTCAGTTTTGTCAAAAGCTTTATTAAATGAATGAGGGAAATTAGAAAATGTCTTTATTCTTTAAAGAGGATGGATTCCACTTAGCCTTTGCCTCATTTTGAATTAATCAATTAACTGTAAGCCAATAAAACAGCCTTTAAAATATACGAACAAATTTTTATTAATTCAACCATCTAACATTTTTCGTTAAACGATGAAAGATGACTTCCTTTCTATTGTTTGAGCTTAAAGAGGTTTGACCTCACACTGTCATAAGCTTTCTCAGCTCCAAAGAATACTGACATTGTTGGTCGCCTTCTATTTAAAAAAAAATCTTTTGTGTCTAACCTTGAATGGCTACAAGGCCTGTAAGTACTTTATTTTTTTCCCTTTTGTGATCTCTCCTTAGTTTTAATACATCTCGTTATAAAAGTTTTGTTTCCTTCTTCCGCTTAGGTAAAGATTTTGTTATCAACCTTATTCCTTATTTTTATACATATAAGGATATGCGTTAATATCCTTATATATATAAAAATCTCGTGTCCCGATGTTTGTCTTTCTATTTCTCAGAAACTACTCAACCGATTTTAATGAAATTTGGCTTGATGTATATAGTTTTGGCCAACTTAATAGATAGGATAGTTTTTAACTTGATTAGTGATCAAAATAATTCTTATATAGCGAATTATTGCAAATACAGTAGGTCGTATTTCGATTTATTAACACGGCGTCATATGTCGATTTCATAACGTTTTTGTTTATAAGCATGCTATTGTAATACAGGTTACCATTATTATGATTTTGTATTGTTTTATGTGAATGCAGTTATTTTTTCCTATATTATTATTTATTAGTAATACAAATCTTTGTATTTATTGTTAATTTTCATTAAAGAATAAATAAATCAAGAAAAGGTTACAATAAATTCTCAAAAGTGTAGGTACTTTTTCTTCCTTTTCCTTTTTTATTTGTATTTAAATTAAATTACTAGCTAAGCGCTGAAACGCTTTGCTGTGCCTGATATCAACTTTTAGTAAAGTAAATACATTTTAATAATGTACATTAGGCTATTATTTGAAATAATACTCTATAAATGTTGTAACAGCACCTACTGTCATAGGTGTAACCTAATAGAAACCTGACTTTGGGAGTCAGTGTTGCCAAAAATTAGTGAAAATTAGTAAGCTGGCTACACTGCGGGTAACCAGTCGTAAAAACTCCCTCACAAAAAGAGTGTGTTTTGATTAGGTGTTGTGGGATACTTTGTGATTTGCTAAAGAACTGCATAATTGACTTTAATATTATATTTTCAGTTGATTTATTTAACAGAAGTTTCTTTATTTTCATTATTCGTTTTGTTATTATTATTTAAATACTGTGTTTTTTTATTTTACCAAACCTTTTTATTATTTTTATCCCGTGCTCTAAAATGTAAAATTTAAAAAATGTCAGTGAAGATTTGTAATTCCTCCTTGATCAACAATAATTTAAAGTTGAGAAAATTTAATCCCAATCGAATAGAGGCTGTTATTTCCTGGTCAGCAGAGTTGTAATTATCTTTATATGTAAAATTTAAGAAATGTCTGCGAAGATTTTAATCCTTTCTTTAATTTAAAGTAGGCTATTATTGGGAATGATATTTCGTTGTTAATTTCACCAGAATACAATTTTTTACTTATCTTTAAATGATTGTTGATTAAGAAAGGATTACAAATCGCGGCATTTTTTAAATTTTACATATAATGATTATTACACCTCTACTGAACAGGAATAATTGTTATTTGGGTAACCGCAAGTTTCAGATTTATCCACCATAAATATGAGATTACTACTGCAAAATGATCTATCGGCAGATATATTTTCTAAACAATTGCTGTATATTGGAAACGGTGAAATAGAGCTGCATCGAAATTCAAAATTTATCAAATTACCAGAAAATTTCTGAACTGTTGTAGAGACGAAAGATGAACTGTCTACGAAATATAAAGTGTCTTTCCTGATATTTTGAACAATTATTTGGACTATAATTGGCTGGGTAGTCGTGCTCTTTTGCAGCAAAAAATGTTGATTTCGATGAAATAAACTTCCAAAATCAATTGACAATGTTCTAGATGTAAACGAAGCCGTAGATTTCCCATCTGATTTTTTTAATTCCCTTGATATACACCCTAACAATCTCCAGTTGAAGATTGGCTCACCGATCATTCTTCTTCGTAACTTAAATCCACCTCAATTGTGCAACGGTACACGTTTGGTCACTAAAAGGATCACAGGAAATGTTATTGAAGCAAAAATGTTGCCTGGAAGGTTTACAGGAGATATCGCCCTGTTGCCACCTATTCCCCTGGAACCGTCAGAATTTTCAATAAAATTTAAAAGGCTTCAATATCCTATTCGTTTGGCTTTTGCCATGACCATAAACAAATCCCAAGGGCAAACAATATCCACTTGGACTTTGAAAATCCGTGTTTTTCCCATGGGCAATGGCATAACTCACGTGGGAAATGGGCATCGTCTGCTCACGTGTGTGGAAACCATCAAATCTTTGGTTTGTGTTAAAAAACAAAACAGGTTAACCCAAAATATTTTAAACAAATTAGTACTTGAATAAATAAAAATTCTTAATTGTATTATGTAAAAACGTCTTTAAGAAGAGATTTCTGATCACTCAAATATAATGCTAAATTAAAAGCTTCAACACACCACCCTCCTACCGAACACTTATTTGCCGAAGGGTCGGGAAATCGAGGTCTCAAAGAAATTGAGAAAAACGCCTATCAAAAGGACATATATGACGCGTTAACCAAAATTGGCATGACCTTGAGCAAAATTAAACCCGTTGTTAAACTAACAATACTAATTTGAAGTAGTGTTAGGCCAATAATCAATAGATCAATGGCTGAGGTTACCAAAATTTACTTCAGTCATCCTTTTTAAAATTAGTGGAAAAATATAGCCATTTCGAGTTAGTTTATACCGATCCATCAAAAAAGGGTGAGAGTTTTGGCAGCTCTGTGAGTCGTAAACACAATCAGCTCCCTTTTTAATCAAACTACTTTGAAATATGAGATGTAAAAAATAAAAACTTTAACTTTCCTATATTCTTTACCAAATACTTTTAAATGGTGTAATGTTCTATTCTCAATCACGTTGTATTTTGATTAGCTGAAAGGTTTTCATCTTTATCAATGAATATTGGTATCACTGTATTTGTTTAAAATTATTAGGATATAACTACTGAGCCACAGCAACGCGTGGCCGGGTCTGCTAGTACGAGATATTTTTTCCTCATTGTGATAATTTAGAGTTATTATTGATTTGATATTATACCTATTGCAATAAAAGCACCTATTTCAACAATTTCATCAGTAAGTCAACTTATAACCTCATAAATGTCATTTGCCTCCTTAAATTTATAAAAATATCGCGAATTTGAATCTTAATGTTTTAAGATTAAATAAAATTCAAAAAGGCTTTGAATAAAATGAATTTCCTTTTATTATAACATTCTTCTTATTCACCCATATTTTACCATGTATATCCTCCCTGCACCTGCCCCTCAGCTGAGGGTTGAAGATAGTTCACGTCCTTCTTTTGCATGCAAATGGCCTTTTCTATCCATGCTACTTGAACTGAAGATGGTCAGCGGGTTTTCTCCCGACAATAGGAAAATCGAACTTAATATTCTCAGGCACAATTTAAAAATTTTACGAATTGGTTTTTTTTGTAAACCTAAAAACTTGTGTCCGACCGAAAACAGAATTTTTGCCGAAACCGAAACCGAATTTCGGCCGTAGACCGGGCAGAAACCGAAACTTATTTGCGTATGTATATATAATACATGTAAGTGTTTAATATGTCTATTTTAGCAATAATGTCAATGAAAGCTTATAAATGGACAGTGATTTAATTCATTATTCATTCAATACGTGGGCTTGATATAGAAGAGTAGCAAGACAGGTGTACTAGTTAGGTAATAGAATCGAATCCCTGCCCCTGTTTTCCACTTGCTCCACCATCCCCTCGGTAAATTTGACCATCCCCCCTTAACTAGTAGAGGCCTACATTTAAATGTACTTACAAAAACAGGCTGTTAATAATAATAATTCATAGAATATCTATAAATTATACTGATATGTAATAAAATAAGTAAACAGAAAAAAAAATCCGAACTGATAAAGGCAAGCCACTGAATAGTCGAGTTTTAGATTGCTTTCGATGTTAAATAGTGAATTGAGATCGATATAGATGGCTTATACCGTCTAAAAGTTTATTGATGTTTTAATTTTTTCAGTAATAAAAAAAGTCTGTTGATTCAAGAAGTTTACATACATGTTTTATGATCCGATGAAAGATTGATTATTTTTTTTTTCTTTATAGCATTAAGCCTAAGATCAGTACTATCAGTAACTAACTCAATATAATATATTTTGTAAATTAAAGAGCCAGCCTTAATTAAACTTTATTTCTTGTGGCAAAATAAAAAAAAATTATCTTTTTTTGTAATTTAAGCTCTATAAGAGACTTTAAATAAAATACTACTGGTTGAAAAATCTCAAAAATCGGGATTAATAAAAAAGTAGAAAATAGGAGAATCATGTTTTTGTATAAAACTATTCTACAGATTTTTTAGCTGGAATAAAGTAGCTGAGAACCACCAACAGTGATTCAGTAGATAGAATTTATTCTTTATTTTTTATTTCTCTTTTTTATTTGGAAATAGAATTTCATTATTAAAAGAAGAAAATTAAAAGTAAAAAAAAGGTCCTCTAGACTCAAGGTAAAAAATAATGCATGAAAAGAATTCATGCATTGATGTCAAGTAGACACATCCCTGTTCTTCACAATCACATTTTTGTCATAACACCTAACTCGAAGTTTTTGATCATTTAAAGATACTATAATTCAAGATATAATTAGAGAAATCCATGTGTTATCTAATGTCAATTCAAGGGTAGTTACTAAAATAATTAACACTACACATGACTAAATTCAAGGGTGCAAAAGGCAATGATCGAAATCGAAAGCTTACAAGCTGAAGTCCTGTAGTCACGCTCCTTTGTCGGGGATATCAGACACGTATGCGAGTTTCGGCTTAGACGAAGATTCGGGCGATTTTTGGCCAAAACCAAAACTGCGGCCGAAACAGAAACTTTGTTCAGTCACTACTAGCAACCTTATAGGGATGGTCTATATATAGTAGGGGGTAGCACTATTTCTCATTAAAGTATTTTTTTCTTATATCGCTGCTCCGGATGTATGATGACAACCGCAAATACTTAAGTTTTACTGTAAAAGAAAATGAAAAATAATTCCTATTTCTCCCCTAAGAATGAACCACAGATTCAGCCGCTTTACAAACATAACGTAAATGGACATTTGAGACCGCCAAGACATTCAAATTAATTTTAAAAACTCGTGAAGTAAAAATTCAGTTTTTGTAGTTGTGTCATATTACTTCTGGAGCAGTGGTTCAAAATTTTTATAAGGGCCCTGGCATTTAGGCACTAGTCATTTAATTCCAGCTACATCTTATGAAATCAAATGCAGATAGTATTGTGTTTAATTGATAACTATTCAATTAAATGGAATCGTTTGATTATAAGGTGGAAGCTCGGAAGGAAGGACTATGGTTAGCAATGGAGGCGTGGACTGATTGAATTAAAGGGAAAGAAGGCAAGGGATTGGCAATTGTTCAGATCCGAAAGCGCTTAGCGGGGAGGCCGCACGGACTTTCCTAATTGCCAACTCTGATTGAAGCGGTAGCCCCCCCCTGAATTTACCCCTCCCCCCTTTCCTCTCCCTCATCACTCGTTTTTATACTCTTCTTTCATTCAAAACTCTTTCTTTAGAAGTACCGAATATTAAAAAAAAAGAAAAAAAAAAAAAGAGAGACAAAATTAAAGTCTCTAATTAGGACAAAAAATCCCATTCAAGATTTTTAATATCGAAATCGACAGAATGATCGACTTATGTATTCAATAGGTATGCAGTAATTTGCATACTTACTAATGAGAATCAAACCTATCGCTATGCGTGAAATATTGTAGCACTAATTTATTAGCAATTAATTTTTATGTAAAGTAAAAAATATCAAGCAAACAATGATAAACAGACTGACAGAACTGTAACTGTAATACCCATTGTTGGCCCACTCGTCTCTTGTTCATTTATATGTTCAAGGATGTCAAATATTCTAGGACTTTTCATGGCATATATCACCTGGTAATAACTGTAGCATTTACTGACGATTCTAGACCTTTTCTTACAAAGTTAAAGAAATAAACCTGTGCTTGCAGTGTTAAGTCCAAAATCTTAGATCTGAGAAAAACCTGATTGAAAACGTTGGGCTTTTGTAAAATCAGTTTTTAAAATTATATTTAATACTTAAAATGGATGGCACTGACCCGTTAAAAATTATTCATCAACATTTCGTCTACAATGTTTTGTTAAAAAAATATTTATAATTAAAAAAATATGTTTTTTTTTTTGGACTGATTGGACACTTTCAGAATTCAAGATGATCCCCTATGAGAGGTTGCCAAATGAAGATCAAATTTACAATATCCGCCAAACGGCATTTGTAAAATTTGCAAATAAATATTATTATTACTTTATTTATTCCCATGGTCCTCAGCGGATGTACAACATGCTTTATCATTCATGTTCTACGGTAGTTGGTTGCTGTTTTCGAAACGATAGAAGTCTTTAACTTTTTATGTAATAGAAAACTAATTTTTCTCAGTACCTTCTCAATTTAGACATCAAAAATAATGTAATTATTTTAGCACTTATTACAATTACATAATACAGTCTGTAACATGGTGAGATTTCGAAGATACGGGTTGTAGTTTACTCGTTTCTCGGAGTTTTTCTCGTTTGGACAAACCGTTTCGCTACTTTTTTTATGAACTTTAACAATGAATGAAGCTTAATTTAAATTTTTCATGAACCATAACAAAATGAATTCTTAGTTTGGCATTTAAATTCGTTCGTGAGTAATATTCTCCACATAAATAAATATACTCTTTGCTGTTGCGTTCATAGAGACAGTATTAACAAATAAGTAACACTGCTGCTCATACGTTACTTATGTGCGTGGCCTATTAAGACCGCTTGGTATATCTTTTACTTTATTAGATGTCCCCGATGTCAAATGATAAGGACCGGTTGGGATTCCGCTCATATAATTCTTAAATCACTTGCATTTCACTATAATTTTTTGTTTAGAATTAGGTTTTCTGAGTCATTTAACAACTGGAACTTTCCTAATTTAATAATACTCGGCATCAATCTCCCACCCTCTCCCCTGGCCCAGGAAACCCCGTTTAGCCTAACAGAAGGGGAGGACCAATAATAATAAAAAAAATAAAAAAACTGGAACTTTCCCTAATCTTCAATGGTTGGTGAGTAGTTGTTTAACCAAAATATATTAATTATGAATATTGTAAATTACACTCTTGGAACTTCTAACTGCAGGGGGGAGGTCCCAACATACAGCAATTAAACCATTTATTAATCAATCATCAATTAATTATTGTCGGTTAGCAGTTGGTTATGATGAGAGGAGACTTAGCGATCACTGAATAAGCTAATGGCTAATCTGGTTAATAGACCCGTCCATCATGTTACTCAATGCAGGTCAATCCTTGTGGGCGCTTTCCGCGTCTGCAATTTCCAACATTGCCTTCCTCATAAAGGCACTTCTATGGGAACGAGTTTCATCAAAACATATTAATTCTTAAATAAGCTTTCAAAAACCAGAAGCAGTGTACTTGTTTTTTTAGTCAATTTATAAATCCGTACGTTGTCATCATGATTTCTATAAACAGGAGATGGGTTTCATATTGAATGGTGTACTTGAAATATTCTTTTAAATAATTTTGTAAACATTCCATAAATATCCCACCTTTTCTTTATTGGAATTTGAAATTGTTATAAATTTTGCAATAAATGTGACAAAATTCATTTTTATTTATTTTTTAGTTTAGAAGGCGGTATTTCCCTCCTAATTCATAACCTATAGGCTTTTATTCGATGTGAAGTTTGGGAGAGACACGGTGTATTAGATTCTGAAATAAACATGTTATATACTTCAGGGTATCAATCCGATCCTGCTAAATACATCGATATCAAAAACATGATTTATAATAATAATAATAATAATAATAATAAAGGCTTAACGAACCCGAAGGTTCGATGCCGACACCACCACTCGCTCCCTGCACACCTCCATCCATCGACCGTCCTCCAGACCTAACTTCGATAGATCCGCCCGAACGCAATCCTCCCACCTCCGTCTCGGCCTGCCCCTCGGACGTTTCCCATTCGGCACCGCGCTTATTAATCTTTTCGGAATACGTTCACAGCCAAGTTTTGCAATTTTACACGCCCATTTTATTCGTCTTGCTGCAATCACGTCAATTATATTTACTGTGTAAAGTTCACTCAGTTCTGTGTTGTGTAAGCGTCTAAATTCTCCGGTTATTTCATCCCTTCTCGGTCCAAATATTCTACGCAGTACTTTATTTTCAAAAACTCTAAGCCGTTGCTCATCCCTCAATGTTAGCGGCCAAGTTTCGCATCCGTAAACGACCGTTGGAAGAATAATAGTTTTGTAAATCCTAATTTTTAAGTTTTGGGACAGAAGGCGGGAGCTAAGCAATTTCGCGACTGAAAAGTAGCAAGCATTACCGGCTTTTAATCTAGCCTTAATTTCCTCATCAATTTCGTTTTTTCTAGTTACCATCGCCCCTAAATATCTAAATTTCTCTACCTGTTCAAACGTATTCCCCCCTACATTGATATCCGCGAAATCCTCACCACTTCTACGACTAACCATATATTTTGTCTTATCCGTATTCATTTCTAGCCCAAGTTCTTGTCCGGCTTTCATCAACGTTTTTGTGTTCATTTCTATGGTTTCCACGTCCTCCCCAAGCAATACCAAATCATCGGCATATCCGAGCACGGGTATATTCCCTCCCAAATTCAAACCCTTTCCGGTACGTGTCACCTCCCTAATGGCATATTCCAGCGCTAAATTAAATAAAACAGGTGAGAGAGAATCTCCTTGTTTCAAACCAGAGCGGACCTCGAACTTCTCAGATAAATAATTACCGATTCTAACTTTAATGAACGTTTCAGTCATACACATTTTTACTAAGTTTACTAATTTTTTCGGTATTCCCTGTTCGACCAGAATGTTATACAACTTTTGGCGGTTAATAGAGTCATATGCCTTTTTGAAATCGATAAAAAGCTGATGTACGATTCCGTTATATTCTAATTTTTTCTCTAATATTTGGCGAAGAGAGAATATTTGGTCTACGGTTGATCGGTTTTGCCTGAAACCACATTGATATTCTCCGATAATTTCCTCGGCGTATTCAGTGATTCGACTAGTTAGGATTAACGTAAATATTTTATAGCAAACCGGAAGGAGTGAGATTCCGCGATAGTTATTGCAATCCGTTTTTGATCCCTTTTTGTGAATCGGAATGAGAATAGACTCTTTCCACTCTTCGGGTATCTTTTCTTGTTCCCAGATCTTCTTAACCAAAAGATATATTTTTGATATCCCAGCTTCCCCGCATGCCTTGATTAGTTCGCTAGGGACATTATCTGTTCCCGCTGCTTTATGAGATTTTAATTTTCCAATGGCTATTTCAACCTCATCTTTACTCGGTTCTACTACTAACGGTTCAGCACTCTGGTATTCTGAAGAGGAAGATAGATTATTATTTTCCGTATTTAAAATACTATCGAAATAATCCTTGAATCTTCTTAAGATGTCTACCGGATCGGCCAAGATATTGTTATGTTCATCCCTAATTCCAGTTGTAACCGGGTCCGACCGTTTACGAATTCTGTTTATGCCTTCGTACATGGCTTTAACGTTATTCTCGATTTTGTTGCTTTCGATCGCTATTATTTTATTTTTGAGATATTCTCGCTTTTTAAATTTTAGCAGTTTAGTTGTTTCTTTTCTTGATGCTCGAAAGTTAGCAAGATTGATTTCGTTAGGAATATTTAACGCTTCTAATTTAGCAGCTTTTCTTTTGTCGCACATGTTAATACATTCATCATCGAACCAAGGTTTATTTTTATTTTCCCTTTTTCCAAGACACGAGTTACCGACCTCTTTAATACTATCCCTGATACCTTCCCACAACTTATCAATGTCTTCGTTATCCTCGTCAGACGATTCCAACGCCTCAAACCTATTTTTGACTTCCAGTTCGAATTGTTTTCTAACCGTTGGAATTTTTAACTTCTCCAAATTATAATTATCATAATTAAAACTAGCCTCATTTTTCCTATGTATTATAAGTCTCTGGCGAATTTTCGCGATTACTAGTTCATGATCCGACCCGCATTCGGCCCCACGATATGATCGAATATTAATTACGCTATTTTGCCACCTACGTTGAACCAAGACGTGATCAATTTGATTACGGGTTTGCGAATCCGGAGACGTCCAAGTATATTTATGTATATCTTTATGTTTAAACGTAGTACTTTTGATTATTAAGTTTTTCGAGGTGGCAAAATTTATTAGTCTTATTCCGTTATCATTACTATATTCATGTAAACTTTCTCTACCGATCGTAGGACAATATACTTGTTCCCTCCCTACCTTTGCATTTGCGTCTCCCAGAATAATTTTTATGTAGCCTCGCGGTAGTTTGTCATAAATCGATTCAAGTTTTTCATAAAATTCACATTTAACTTCATCGTCACTATCTTCAGTAGGTGCGTGTATATTGATCAACGCGATTTTAAACCACCGACCCTGAAATATAGCTACCGATAACCTATCTCCGTAAAATCGAATGTCCTTCAACGCGGAAAGTAACCTATTTCTAATCAGAAATCCGGTGCCTAAAAAATAGTTTCCGCTCCCACCGTACCACAAAGTGTACTTCCCTTCCCTTAACGAGCCCTCCCCTGGCCAGCGGACCTCTTGCAGCGCCACGATATCTAATCTATACCCTATTACCTCGTTCGCGACCGATTTTAACCCACCCGCTGTATTTAAACTTCTTACGTTCCACGTCCCTATGCTTAGATCTATATTTTTCAACTTGCGGCATGAATCCCCTAAAGTAGTCCCCACCCGGAGACCCGAACGGGGGACTAGTTTACCTCCGGATAATGAGCGTTTTACTTTAGGGAGATCCATGACTTTTTTGTGGTGTTTGGGTGAACTAATAAAATGTGAGTAGGGCGTTCAAACCTACGTCACACCCTCCAGCAAGCCTGGGGGGCCGCTCTCATTGTTGGTCAGCGAGTCCTACGGACTTAGCCGGGAGGAACTTCCTAGGAATTTCCACCGACCATCCCCACATCCGCCACCCGTGGGACGCTCCTCATACGCGGTAATGAGACCCGCGCGAGGAAAAAAAAACATGATTTATCACATGTAAAATGTTCCGTCGATTGCTCCAAGGGGCTTTTAATTACGCCACAAGCCGTCAGTCAATTAACTACGATATTTTACTCTCAGGCTTTAATGGATTAATCCTGAATGCAGTGAGGCTGAATACAGAAGTTTGGAACCGGCAGTTGACTGGATTGATTAATGATTGAAAGGAAACAATCCATTTTGAGTAAAAATTAATTGATTGATTGTGGTAAATGTGAATAATGAATAACGACCCTCCTGTCGGCGTCTGAAGTAATTTCCGCTTGTTGTCAATTCCAACCATATCAGCAGTTAGGAGTTAGTCATCAGTTTCAATCAATTGTATATATATATATATATATATATACATCATACAATATACAAATATTGTAACTGAACTATATTATGTACGCTTTTTTTGGAAAAATTCTAGTATACTGATTCAATTTTAGGGCAAGAACATTATGAGATTATTAAAACAGAAAAAGCCTAAGTATTAATACTAAACGTTTTATAATGGTCTAAACCTCAAATGACAATAAGAGCAGGGGCCTCCACGGTATGCATAATCAGATTAGAACGACTTGCTTAAGCTTTTGATGCTTAAGATACGCTTTTCTTTGTTTGTTTTTTTCGCATGATTATTACTTTATAATAATCTTATTTAATACCATATTTAGGACAAAAAAAAAAAAAAATCATTAAGCAAATATCAAATATTATTATACCATGTCAAATTATTAATGTATTATTAATTATGTCTTCCTGTTTAGCTAATTTGTTTCAACAACGTCTCATTTCAAAAATGGGATATTTTTAGTTATAAGTCCTATCTGAATGTTCTGAAATAGTAGTATATCCTACCAAGCCTATATTCATGTAACACATGTCGAAATTTAGCGTAAGATGAACATCAATCGTGATTATGTAAATCAAAGGCTGTTCACAATTTAAATTTTTTTATTCTGTTCTTCCTAAAACAGAGAAAAAAAATTGTTCTTATCTGAATCGTTCTACTGCACAGTAAAAATTCAGTCAGAGGTTTTATTTCTATTCAGAACACTTTTATATCTACTTTTGAGCTTTTTTAGATATGGCGTCGTTGTAAGAACTGAGCGCTACAGCATTTTTTTTTTTCATTTCGCCAAAAAGCTTAAAATAATCAACAACAGTGTGTCATAGAATTTTCAGAATATTATAAATGTTCGATAGTGCATGAATTTATGAACTCTAATCTTATTCCCTGGCAAAACATTATTTTTTTTTTTTATTCACTGTCTCTACATCTATTTCTTCATTAGTTTCCAAATTACCAGCAATACTCAAATTGTGTTTAAACTATCTAAAAGGTTTTGGTACAATGAGTTGGTGGAGAAAAGATAAGTGTATAAAAATATTTTTTTAGGTCAAATGTTCAAATGTATGTATATCATTTAAATTATATGTTTACATTTTGAAGTCAGTATAAATACGAGAGTTTTTATTCTCTTTGCCAAACTTAATAAAAAAAAAACTAAATAAAAAATAAAATAAATAAAGGTACAAAAACGTTGGTCGTTCCATTTTGCACGCTCAATGCTTTCCGTAAAATAAACGCTCCTAGCTTACCTCCGGCTCGGACCACATGCAAATAAACGGTTTTATTCTCGGCATATTTTAGCTTTAAAGAGTATTTTTTATGCCTAACACTCTTGCGTATAATATAACAACATTTTTTTTATGTTGTTATATGTTTATTGAATTTTAAATAAACCAAAAGCTATTTTATTGTTTGAGAGAAGCCGACTCAAGGTCGATCCTTATTCGCATAAATCAGTAGCGAAGTTTTTATAGATTTTGAATGGATACTGCATTAATCACTTATATAAAAATTGAATTCATACCAAAACAGCGCCCTCAAACTAATCAGGTTATAATATAATGACCCCTTGAAGAAATTTTAAATTAAAAAATAAAAATTAAATTTTATGATCTTATTGATTTACCACATTTTTTTATATTCTCTTCTTCCTCACCGTATAAATAACCCGCAGCAATCTGGACTCAATTTCGCGAACTGCAGGTTATCAATTTTATGCATATTTAAAAACAACTAGGTTTTCAAGATTTGGTATTATACAAGTTAGTTTCTCTTTAGTCTTAGATATGTTACCAAAGGATAAAATCCAGGTAATATTATTAAAATCCTACCGTATTAAGATTTATTTTGAAACAGAAAACTATTAATTATCTTTAATTTAAAAAAGGGGATAATAATAATATAATATAATAAACTATATATTTAATTGAACCAGGAACTAGTTACTAAGGAACAAAATCATACAGAAACATTTATTAGGCTTTAGAGCAGTATAAAAAAAATAAAGCAAATTAAAATGAATGAAAAAGTGATAAATAATAAAGTAATTATTTGATGAAAAAATTAAAAATAAATTGAATATCCTAATTGACATGAAATTGAAATAACTATGAGTGTGCGGCTTATAATATATACATATTATATGTTGTATATATATATACATATATATACATATGTTCACAAGAGGTCCGCTAATTTTTATCAAAGTAGATCCCACTTTTGAACAATATGCGGCCCCTGATAACTCCGCTGCAATGTGACAATATCAGCCAGTTCCTGGAGAAAATTGAGAAAACGAAGAGAGAAGATTGACGTGGCTATTATAGAGTTCCTGAGTAGGTCAACTGGTAAGAGCGCTGCAACGGAGATGCGAGAGCCCGGGTTCGAGTCCCGGCCATGACCAATCTTCTCTTCAGATAAAATTATTTAAAAGATGTGTTAAACAATGTGTATTTAAAAAATGCAACCACAATTA
>OU426979.1:72875311-72877811 GCA_911387785.2 Aelia acuminata | reverse complement strand
GTTAAAAATCACAATTCACACACAAATATATTTCTGATTTAAAACAGTAATGGAGTTATTCTTTGAAAGAATAATAATTTTTATCTGTCCCATTCAAATGATAAAAAAAAACCCCTTTTTTACTATCACTTACCTATATATCATATATATAAATAGTAAGGGATAGTATTGTGATCGTGTAAGTTTTACAGAAGGATGAAAATTTTATGCGGCTTATAATAATTAAACCACAAGGTGTAAGAGGTTTAAGAATTTATTTTCTATTGTAAAGCCAATATTGTAAACTGTAGAGACCGTGTAGGTTCAATTTAACCCATTTCGTCACATGAGTAGAAGTAATATAAATTTTTAGGTTTTTCTTTCTATTTGTATATTAGTATTTGTCAAAAATGTATGACCTGAGAATTTAAAAATCATTGCTTTGTGGAAACGATTTTTCCTTATTTTTCGTAAACACTTCTGGAGCCTTAGGGTTAAAAAGTAAAAAAATATATTAGCCTCAATTTTTTTATTCGTTATTCGTGATTCGTTACATTCCTTTAATCTATATCAACACAAAAAAATTCAATAAGTTGTGAATTTTCGATTTCCCCATTTCTGATGTGAGCGTATTTCAAGCTTTCAAGATCGCAAAAGCAAACTTATAACATTTAAATTATCTTTGCTAAATCAAAGAAGCAAACTATTATACATGTTACTCAGACCAAGATCAAAATTAAAATTAAGACAGAACCTCGCTACATACATTTACTTACTAAAACCGATATGGTCTCCTCCCAAATTATCGGATCTGCGAAAAATGCTTACAAACCTACAAACTACAAACCTTCTAATCAAAAATTCTAAGACTTATATCACATGCGCTTCTTTACGTTTACGATGTTACTCTACATACTGACTCGCGCCTGCCAACTGTAAGCGAATACGTAGGAACTCACTATAAATGATTTCATGACATTTTACAGGAACATCACAATCCACTAATAATAAGAATGGCCTACACCAGTATTCCTGAAAACATCCAGAGAAGGCTGAAAAGTTCGTGAATGAGAGACCTTCTATAAATTTCATTGTTTATTCTAAAATAATGCCACGGAAGAGGTACCGCTGGGTATTTGCTCTCCTTCATGCCTGACATGCAATTATTGTACGAGTGTTATAGACAGACAATCCACTAGATTGTCTGTATTATTTTAGAGAGGTGTGTATAAATAAAATAAAGTTAAAAAAAACAAATTATCTTTGACGTTTTTAAAAATAATTTAGAATTTCATTCAATCATTAAAAACTGAAACCAAAGCATATATTTCATAATACTTAATATACTTAAAAAATGTTAATATAAATGATGTTTAAACGCATCTTTGGGATGAAATGGGTTAATATGACTAGTATATTATATCAGATCTATTAATTGTTGTTACTTTTTACTCTCCGATAAATCTATTTAATGCTGAATATCAATGTTTGCTTATCTTGCATCTAATGCTGAGGATATTTTAAATTTATAAATTGTTCGTGACTGATAAATTTCAACTGATTTTCGAATTCTATATGTTGATGTTTTTTAATAATTTTAAATAACTATTAATTAATATGATTTAAAAGGGGAAGATTGGCCAGGACCAGTAATCTATATATATAATGTAATCTAGTTAATTTATTGATCATATAGTAGACGTATAAATCTCGTTAGGTACTAGGGACTAGACGACCTTTAAATCCCCCTGTTCAATCACCTCTCCTATCCATCCAGTTTCCTGACCAATTGCAAATTCACAATTTTAATTTTAACTCGTTCCCGACCAATTGCAAATTCACAATTTTAATTTTAACTCGATAAAGACTTTTATTATTTATTTATTTTTACTTTCACTTACCTATATGAAATATATAGTAAGTGGAAGTATTGCGATCGTGAAAAATTTCGACTTCCGGTTTTCAACGGAAATACACGTTTTGGGGTCCCCTGAGTCCAATTAACCAAGTCCCGCGAAATGGTCTGTGTGTGTGTGTGTGTGTCTGTGTGTGTGTGTGTGTGTGTGTGTGTGTGTGAACAGACTAGCTAAAAAACTATAAACCGTGCGAACCTGAAATTGGGTATTTAGTGTATGTATATGCCCGCGATGTGACAGCAAAAATTTCATCGAAATTGCTCAAAGGGAGGGGGTACTTTATTTAATAACTTTTTACGTTTTTTTCGATTTTCTCAAAAACGGCTCTAACGATTTTGATTAAACTGAGTATTTGATCTATTTATATGCCCGAGATATGACTGTAAAAATTTCATCAAAATTGATCAACCGGAGGGGGGACTTTACTTAGTAAATTTTGTATCATTTTCAAGTGTTTTTTTTTATTTGCTCAAAAACCGTTTTAAAGATTTTGATCAAACTGGGTATTTGATGTATGTATATGCCAAAGATGCGATAGCCAACATTAAATCAATATTGATCAACCGGAGGGGGGACTTTACTTAATACATTTTGTATTTGTTTTT